>JAOEHV020443121.1:0-37747 GCA_025447995.2 Isaurus tuberculatus | reverse complement strand
CCGCCCCCACCCCCCTCCGCATTTACAGCTTTAATTTTTTATGCCACCCTCCTTTTTAAACTTTAATTTTGGCGGCCCCCCTTCAAAGCTCCTATAAATATCTTCCGGCCTTAGTAATGACTGGTCCAGACACCCGAGGATTGCACTGACCTGGAAGCCGCAAGGGAAGCGAAAACGAGGGAGGCCGAAGGAGACATGGAGGAGGACGACAAGCGCGAATGGCGAAGCAAGGTTTCTTGCCCTATTTTCCTGCAACAGGAAAGAAGGAACTAAATCCATAAATAACAGCAAAAAATAAGGGAATCGGAAGCTGTTAACACAAGGCCCAGACGAAGCGGTAAATCGTTCAGCAGTCCCGTGGACAGCCCTTTCGCGCATGACTTAAAGTGCCCATGAAACGAAATCAGTATCTTTTCATAATTTCACAGCTTATAGATAGATAGTAACTTTTGTTTAAATTAACGCCGTAAGTAGAGTTAAGAGTAACTGACATTTCAGCCGAGAGTTGATTATATCACCTGTTCTACCTACTTGCTGATGCATATTAAACGGTTTATTTAAAAAAAATAAGCGAAACAAAGAGAAAACAGGATTTTAATTCCACGAGTAATACTGTAGCAAAAGGAACAGTAGAATCGTAGTACTTTTGGGATATGCATGCTATTTGGCTAAATACATTAAAATGGCTAAGGAAGCTTAGCAACTGAAAATATCGCCAGATGAGCACAACGCTCCGTGTTATTTCGATGGGTTATGAGCCAGTTATCTAAGTAATGTATTCTTGGTCTTGCACCTTTTTTTCGTTTGCTAGTATATGTAGCACGTATGTGCTAGTAAGAAGTACTTGCAAAGACTATTATTGGACCATTGTTTTCCTTTGTTCTAACAGCTTGTTTTGCGTAACCTTCCCACTTGATTTGTTTCATTTTAAAATCAGCATTTCCTGTTGCAATAATTTATCCACCGTCACCGACCACTGGGAAGAGTTTCTGTGTGCTTTTTCCCTTTGACAACCTGTATGCCGAAATTACTCTTTCTCTTTCCTCATCAAATGACGACTTTTCACGGGGAGTCATGTGCTTTCTCTTCTTAGCTTTAGACAAGATATTATTGTCGGTGTTTTGTATATTCTCAGATTCACTGTCTTTTTTAATCAGCGAGTTTAACAGTAGAGACTTGGATCCCTGACGAAATAAAAACGTAAAACAAAGAATACATTTTAACAGACTTAACTTGGGAAAAATACTTTTATACTTCATCTTTCACTAAAATTTATTAGACTATTTTGGATTAATGATTCATAACAGATATTTGTTTTGCCTTTCTTGATGAGTTAAACAACATTAAGTTTCAATTTTCTGATAACTGGAATGTGATAGTAAGGATTGGAACAAATATTGATAAAACTACACAAATTACTTTGGTTCGCATATTGGAATGAGAAAGAGTAGGATAGATAATTCACATGTCAAAATCTGTGCTGCCAACTGCTTTAATCATGAGCCACTGGCAAACTAGCCTGCGTCGCAGCCAGTCTAAACCTCCGGTATACATACTGAAAAAAAAAAACTGACACGTCTGCCGTCTGCACCGCAGGCTACTGGCAAACATTTCCAGAAATTTAAGGCATTAAATAGAGTATTTACTTACTTATTTCCCTATTTATTAGGGTTTGCTAGGCCCCTTAGAAATTGGCACAAGGTGGTGGCTAGACAATATAGGTGCAGAAAAGTATTTTGAATAGCAGTGTTCAATTTCATGATCTTTTCTCCACAAAGTAACACACTGTAAAACTGTTTTTTAGATTGGAATCATTAATGGTTACATTTAAGAGCTGTTAAGATTATAGTTACAGACCGCTGCCTGGTTAGCCTAGTTGATTAGTTGCCAGTCTATTGAGTGGGAGGTGCGGGTTCAATTCCTGGCTGGACCAACACTCAGGGTCTTAAAATAATTGAGGGGAAGGTGCTGCCTTCCAATGGTTAGACCTTTGCATTTTCTTGGATAAGGACATTAAACTGTAGGTCCAGTCTCCCAATACTCTATTAGGGGACTTAAAAGAAAGCACACACTTTTCTAAAAGAGCAGGGTAATTGCATTTGGTCCCGGTGCTGTGGTCTGTCTGTTTCACTGAGGGCATTTCTTAAAAGACTTAATATTTGAAATACATGTGAGCCGCTATAGTAGACAATCTAAGACCCTTTACTGTTGAACCCTGTATTAACTTGGAATGTGAATCTGAAAAGCCCCATGGGGGAGGTTTCATAATAAAATTGAAATTGAAATAGTTAGAGGTTAATTTTTATATTTTATGCAAAAGAATTCAAGTTCAAGGATTCTCGATTTAGGGCTAAGGATTCTGGATTCAAAATAGAAACTTTTGCTGGATTCAAGATTGCTGAACCATGTGCCCAACACTACAATAAATTATCAAAATATCACACCGTGTAAATAAATCTAGAATCCAGTCAGAAACTTGTTGGTTCTGCATGGAATCCAAAATTCACAAGCTTGGTTCTGACTCAGTGGGTTGCAATCTTGAATTCACAGATAGAGAACCAGAGTCCACAACCTAACATCAGCAATCCATGGTTTAAATATGGAATTTATTAACTGGGATTGGGTTATATGTTTGTTTTCTTAGTGATAATACAAGAAATGAAAAACCACCAACCTGATTTTTTGGAGCTTTTTTAGGTTTTGCAGTAAAGATTGGTGGCTGTTGGGCAACTTCACCAAATCTCACCTCATCTTGAAAACAAAGAAAAAAACTCTGTCATTTTGATTGACTGACAGTCAGATTCTAAAACAGTTCTACAAACTCAAGTTACTTAAAAGGAAGATTAATTAATACTTATTTTTGTGACTTTTTCAGGAATCTATCCAAAACATTTTCGCATGGGATTGTTTGCAGCAAATACCTTTCCAGGCTTTGTTATTTTCTATCTGTTTCATTGGTTTTGTGTTTTGTTCCTTGAATTTTAAGTATATTTAAAAAATATGCCAGTTTATCAATAATAGAAAAATCTGTAAGGAAGTACAGTGTACTGTACCTGCCAGTGACACAGGAGTATCATTCTTATCAAAAACTTTTTCTTTTTTCTTGTCTTTTAGTTTCTCCTTCCTTTTCTTCAGATACCTGAGACAATGAGACTATGTTTTAAAAAAAGGGTGTCAAAGCACTTTGTGTCAAAACCAAAGTTATCCTGTTGTAATGGGAACAGCAACATTAACATTAATTAAATCATTTCCCCAACCTGTGCCTCTACTAAAAAGAATCAATAATGAACTTTACGTTTTCCTACTTCCTCTCATCTCTCTTGACTCCTTCATGATATCAGCAACTGTCATTGCAGCCTCTCGATCAATTCTGTCAAAGTATTCCTTTTTAGTTTCACCAGTTTTTTTCTGAAACTTCTTGTCTGGTTTTAACTTTGCAGTTGTTTTTTCACCTGTCATAACCGAAAATTTTTAAAAGAGATACTACTACAAATGCCTGAAGATAGTAACCATTTTTAGAAGTAAAGGAGAAAAGATATTGGGATGACCTTGGAAGACATGGATGCATTGCATAGTAGATGATATGAGATGAAAGGTTGTTGTAAGGAAGAGAACATTAGAAAAGTGATGGGTGGGGTGGGGACTTTCGGAGAAGCAATATTTACACCAACAAGAGAATATACTTTTTTCCTCGTCTGATGACTGAAATATATTTGTCATATGTCTGAGAAGATTTTTTTTCCTAATTTTTTCCTGGGAATATATATATTTTTTGCTTTTGCCCTACCCTACCCATCACTTTTCTAATGGTCCGTCCCTAAGTGATGAAGTTTGGGATCAATGCTAATGGATTGCCACTAGGGTAAAGTCCAGGGTGAAAAAATATAATCACATATCACTTGTAGGTAGGGATTTGCATCAGCTTTCTGTTAAGAATAGAGTGACTTTTGAGATTCTAATGATTACTTGCAAAACTTTGCACAACCAAACTCCGGACTACCTTGTTTGAAATTGGTCCAACCTTACAGACCTAGTCTCTAACTTCACTCAACAAATCACAATTTTGTAGTGTACCCAAGTTCATTATGAAGACATCTGGTGGGAGAGGGATGTGAAGGACAAACGACTAAAAAATCAAAAAAGAAGTATTAAATGGCCTATTCTGCTGGTTCTTTTACCATAAGGTATTTTCCAAACATAATGCGGAAATAAAGATATAAGATGACGATTAAGGGTAGTCCTGAGAGTTTTAAGGCAACAATGTATCTATTTTAATGTTTATGGTTTGCTTGTTTTTGCCCTATCTGCGCTCGTTCTCAACCCTACCCCAATGGTAGTAATATATCAAACACGAGAGACTGTGTTCCATCACATTTCCAAACACTGAGAAGAGAGTTGAAAATTCGACAAGAAACGGAGTATTTTTGACGAAATTTGAGATGTTTGGAAAGGTGATGAAACTGTCTCGAGTATTTGATACATCTTCTCAATCGAGACTAAAACTAAGGAGTAAACGTAGAAATAAAATCGTAAAAATATATGCTAATTAAGATCACATTTCCAAACCATGGTCACGGTTATGATTACTTTTGTTTTAACTTGATGAATTATTAATAAGTTTGGGAATTTAGGTTACTCACCTGCTCTTCTCTGTTTCTTGACTTTTGCTTTTGCCACGCTCATCATCATCATCTTTGCTGCACGCGAAGGCTTCTGCTCATCCAGTGCATGATCATCGTTCATTGAAAAGAACGTTCTGTGTAGGTAGAGTTAATATATCGAGATTGAAACTGACTGTACACGTGCTTGCTTCAAATTTATACGAATTGGAAATCAATATGGTAGATAACATAACTCACAATTTTTGTCTTGCATCTTTTCTTGGGCCCCTATAAAACGGATCACAAGCTTTTATCTTCTTGTGTCTGCTAACTCTTCCCATGTTTTTATACGACAAAATATAAAACTTTAAAGAAAAACTTTGGTCTGTTAACCGGTCAGCGGTACATCACCAAAAAATACCCATGATGCAATAATGATAATAAAAAAGTCATGGAGAAAAGAAAAGATGTTTTGAGAGTTAAGGTTTGAAAAATATGTTTAAAGCAACTGTCGTTCGTGAACAAAACAACAGAAAGATGGTTAAGTAAGAAGAGTGTGACAGTAACATTGAATGTCCAGAAAGTTTTTATTTTGCCTTCATGTAAAACCTGTTTTGAGACGGGTAAATTGGACAAATTGATCGAGTATTGTCTAGTCTTCGTTAAAGTTTCTTTTCTGTTCTTTTAGTGTTATTTTATTAATACTGTGTTATTGATATTTATCAAATTTAGGTTTTTGCGGTAAGCTACAGAAGCCTGCATCAAACAAGTCCAAACTTGGCTCCGTTAAATACACCTACTGGTAATGATGTAAAACTTTATTAATTATATTAAATTAATATTATTTTTTGTTTTAATGATTTATCGCATTATTGTACTTTATTATATGGCTAGACAGTTTCCTGCAATCTGATTGGCTACAGGGAGGGCGAGATTTCCCTGTAATGAGCGGTCATTATGAGATTTTTTGACATTTATTTTTGACTGTTATTTTTGAAGAAATTATTTTTGCCTGTTTTTCGTGAGAACTGCCGATTCAGCTGAGTGAACATCATTTGAAGTGAGTACACACGCACAAGCAAATATAGAAATTCATTTTCTTCCAAAAATGGATTAAAGGCCACATAATAAATAACTTATTAACTTTGTCAGTTCGATCATCACAGAAAAATCTCAGACCTCTGTCTTGTTGTAATGACCTTGTGGTGTAATGGCCTTGGTCTGAGATTTCCCTGTAATGACCTCACTCTTGGTTGATAAGTAGTATATCATTTTTACTATAAAAGATATGCATGGTTGCTGGTGTTGTGGTTTTAGTATCACTTTAACAATCAACTATTGCAAATTCTGCATTTAGACTGGCTACTCTACAAGTAGTTTATTTTCATGACTTCCTTATTAAAGAAATTATAAAGCTGGTTTAGATAATTCACCTGTCCTCTCAGGGCAGGGGCTTCATTAAGGGCCAGACACTGGGCTTATTAACCAGCTGTGAACACAACTTTGACCAGCTGCTTTCAACATTTTAGAGAACATATATAAGCCCTATTGCTGCTAATATCTCATGCCTTGCTATTTTTATTGGGATTTGGGTCAGTTAAACTTGTTTTGTATTGTTTTTTGCTAAAAGAGAATTAGGGGTTGGATCCTGGAAAAATTAATTTGCTACCCTGGAAAACTCCTGTAATTTTGTATTTATCAATCAGTACAAACCATGTTGTAACACTTGCTGCACCCAAACTTGTTGTACTTGATGGTATGTACTTGACAGCATAGCAATACAATCTGCATGACAATGTCAAAGGAAAAGTGCCATTTTCAAGACTTGTGGCAGAGTTAGTTTGTGCCAAGTAGTATTTTGTCAGTTAATTTTCAAAACTCAGAAAGTCATGGAAAATTATTTATCTTGGTCTGTGAAATCTAGAAAATGTTTAAAAAAGTTATGGAAAGTCATGGAATTTTTATGCCAACACTTAGGGGGACCCTGTAGTAATTTCATTTTTTTCAATTGACTTTTCAACTACATATTTTAATGAGAATTCTATCACAAAACTAGATTCTTTCAACACGAGGTGTGGGTTGTCAGATGAAACATCCAATAAACTCAAATCACAGGTTCATAGCGAACTGTCAAGCAAACCACCATCATTCAAGGCACCACCTGAACCACCGGACCCTGGCCTTTGCTGTATGACTGGCTGTGCAAACTGTGTTTGGATTAGACATGTGGAAGAGTTATTAGATTTTTACAAAGACAAGGGTAAAGATGCAGCAAGGGAAGCCCTTGAAAAAGTTCCTGATGAAAACTTGAAAGCTTTCCTTAAAATTGAGCTTGATCTTGGTGAATAATAGCATAAAAAACAACTCAAATGTAACTAATTAAAGCCCACTTTACTTGTTGAAAAGACAATTTATAAATAAATACATTTTAAAATATGATATAATTTATGAACAAATATGTATATAAAATTGCTTTTTATAATTTTAAAATTAGTTATCTCAGAAGATTGTCACATAAAAAAGGGACAAACTTCCAAAAACAGGATCACAGATAGAAGATGAAGACATTAAGCTTGTCAGCCTCACAAATGAAGACAACCTCAATAAAATGAAATGGAGGATTGCCACCATGCAATGTTCAACCCATATGTAGTGTGTATTTGAAGTAAAACGGAAGATAATGATGAGTTGTCTCCTTGTACATTTATAATTATATTTTTAGCAATCAAAATAGCTTTATCTTACATTTCAGTTGATTATGAAATTCTTAAAACAAGTTTTTAAAGGCAATAATAAAATGAAAGTTAACAGTAAAGACTTTGCTTGAAGTCTCCGTCCACTCTCCTTTTCCCGTATATCCGCTTCTGCAGGGTTCTACTTGTTACTGTGTTCTAAAAAGTTGCGTTATGTAACATTTATCTCCCACTATGTCTGGAACGTTGTCTCCCTTTAAAAGTGCTGATCTGTCGAAAGGCTGACACTAAAAATGCCCGCGCGTTACAACACCAACTGCGTTTTCTGACCTTTTTCTTTCGCCTACCAATTACGTTTCAACAAGTAACGATAAACAACCTTTCCATTGTAATTTTTTAAAAAAGACACTTTCCAATAAGTGGTGGGTCATGATGGCGTATAACCCATAAACCAAGGGCCTCTCATGGGGGTTTCATTAGGATTTGATCATTAGGGAATCAGGCTATGACAGCCAGGCAGGAAAAAAGTAAGGCCCAGAGGTCCTTGCCAAGCTATGGGAACATGCTCCCCTGGTAAACTTTGACATATTTCAAGTGGGCTTTCATGCAGAACACTTGATTTCGCAATGCATTACTGAGCGACATGAACGTAAATTTTAACACGTACTACAACCGAGAGAATCGTTGGGGAAATAAGTCACTTTATTTTTGAGAAGACTGCGTTCATACTCAAAAAAGTGGCATGATGTAGTTGGAGCACTATGGTTTATATATGTTAATTCTCTAAACTGATGAAAGCAGCTGGGCAAAGTTTTGTTCACGGCCGTTCAATATACCCGGTGCCCGGCCCTAAATGAAACCCCTCCTTGTATCCTGGACTTGAATCGCACAGTGGACCTTCAGTATGTCACTGGTTCTAAACATTGGCGCGTCTCAGCTCCAGATGCTCTGATGAAGGGCTCATGCTCGAAACGTCAGCTTCTTCATTCTTACGGCGATGATAATTTATTTATCAACACTATTTCAAGTTTGTATCTACTCGCCGACGCATTTAATAGTTTTTTTAAAAACTATTTACTTAAGTCAGCTCCAGACCTCGGCCGTCATCTAACAATTGAAAAACCTACATTCTAACTCCCAAACGTTTCTTGGGTCTTTCTTCGTTTTTCAAGAAACGCCAAAATAAAGTCCGTAAAGATTTGTATTTGCGATGCAGTAAGTTTTATATTCGTGCGTTCTGTTCTATTTTGCATACCGCAAATATGGGCGCAAAACTAAGAACTTTCTGTTGAATGACCGGGTACGTTGCAAAAAGGTTTTGTCAGAAACTTTTAAAACTGTTTTAAAAAACATGAGATTCAAAAATTTAAAATTCTAAACAAAGAGCCTGATTCAGTAACTGCTTACTAAAGTCTTTAGTGTTTGTTTATCCGTACAACAATGACACTTTATTTTTGTTTGTGAATTAAAATTCGTTCTTTTGTTATCCATCAGTCATTTACATTAAAAACAGTGCTACACCTTTGTGCTTTTCAGGCGCGCAGCCAGCATTTTTGTGGGGGGTGCACGTGCACCTCAAATTTGAGCTGACCTTGAGTCAACTGTCATTAAAAAATTATATACATTTAGTGTACACTGTTCTAGCAAGCGACATCAAATGTTAATATATTGCAAGTTATAATAAACACTCGCTTTTAATGCGACGTCTATGGCACTGCGGCGGACAGTATCAACGACCAAAAACGTATAAAAAGTTTCTGCACGATAAACTACTTGTTCTAATACACAATTTTTTCCTTCTATTTTCCCTTTTTTCTTTTCTTTCTTGTTTTGTCGTATTAGTCATTTCTGAGCGGAACTTTTCAGACAGGTGGGGGGGGGGGCACGTACAACCGGTGTACCTCCCCCCTTCCTACGCGCCTGTTTTTTCCATCTAATGAACTTAAAGTTGGTATTTTAATTACACCTAAAATGTTTTCGAGATGACAACGAAATGTTTGTTTAACGAAAAGGCTTTCGCTGACATTTTTATAAAAATGTTTACCTAAACTATATTAATCAAGGTAAAAATGTAACTTTTAAAAACATACTTTATCTAATTTAACGTGAGTGGAACTAATGTTTGCGTTTTGGGGTGCACCTACTTTGTCGTCATCATCATCCGTCAGCGCCATTTATTTTAGGGCATAGCAAAGTCTCTTAGAGAATTGTATTTTATTTCTCAAGTCTCGTCATTAATTTAGGTGTTCTTTAGTTAAAATTGCAACTTTTATCACCCATTTTTAAGTTGTGAAATTCGTAAAATTAAAGTGACGCTAATGTTATCCAAAAACTTTCTAATTTTAATTGCAAAGCAGTTTAGACCGGCTATAACGAACATAATTTAATTTTCAATGATATAAGCTGATTTGTTTTTTTTCTAGATGAAAAAGAAGTTAATAACTGATGCTTGTGAGTTGTGTTAGAATAAGTAGTCAAATATGCTGCTTCGATAAGCGTCGAGGCAGTTGAGCCAAATATCAAAACAAAATCAAAATTAGAATATTTCCTCGATGTTTTTGATATCTGCTATTTGCATTAATTACAATAATGTGACAGATATATAAACAGAAAAAGGATGAAAAACTTCAAAACGGCCCGGAGCAAAAAATTCCAGCACGAGAAAGCAGATTAACGTCAACTATTTATACCTATAAACAAAAAGATCAAAATTTAATTATGAAAATCCTGTTGTGAGATAAAAACACAGTAATATCTGTGGGAATTTATATAGATATTACTTTATCAGTTGTTAAAACAAAATTCAGTTCTTTCTGAAACTTTGTAAAATTTCTTTTTCGTAAGTTTACCGACTTTTGTCTCCAAAAATCCACCCTTCATTTTGTTTCGTATCAAAAGGCAAAAGCAAAATGACAAGAAATAAATATAAATTCTTCGTCTTAAAATGAAATTTTTTAAGTGTTTCCTAGCTGAATATAAATACTGCTGTCTTGTCTATTTTACCCCGCCAGAATCAATTAACTTTGACTGCATTAGATGTGACACTCGCATTTGGGGGTCAGGTCTTTTAATATCATTAAATGTTCTTGGTGTTTTTTGTGTAATTAAAGACTTATCCAGATGGTGCCTAAATTGATTTTTTAAGCTACCTGATTACGTGTGAATTAAGTTGACGCAGCAAAACTTATAACAATATTACGTATAGATGAGAGGAGTAAGATTCTGCGCCGACTACGCAGCAAGTTTCGGATGTGTCACCTGCTTTTTAGGAGATAAGCCAGAATCACAGAACGTGCACACTGTGTTTAAATTCAATCACAGGAGACTGGGCAGCCCTCCCTGCATTCCAGACTGTTGAATTGACTACTATTGTTAGTTGAGTAAACAGATTTACTTTGTTGATCCGCTTTCAGCATGGCGTTTGATATAATGTGTTTGCCTTTTGCCAACAAATATTCTACCTGTTAAAAGGTTTGCTGTTGTCTTTTTCAATTTTTTTCCCCTTTTCAAACAATGCAGTTAATTGGATGTGCTCATAGATCAGAGAATCTTTGGGTAAATAAAATTAAAAGGCATAAGAAGTGACTTGAAAAGTTTTTCAAGCGGCGAATTTGCCGTGACTTAAGCGAAAATAGATCTCCTTCAGCCGAAACTTGACTAGAGTGGGAACAAGATTATTTAGCAAGATTAGTGCTTGATAGTCATCCGGTTTGCTAAATCATTGTAAAAACGTCAAAGATGCAAGCGCCGATGTTGTCTTGTGTTGTTCTTCAAGTTGCTGTCATGTTCCTGACAACAAGCATTTGCCGGTACGAAAGCAAAGTAATTGTTTCAACAAAATATGGTGACATTTTGGGACAGACCCGGCATTATACAAGTTTTAGTAATACTCCGTATAAAAGTGTTCATAGATTTCTCGGTGTACCATTTGCATTGCCTCCAATTGGCCGTCTCCGCTTTCGACCTCCAATACCACCCACGGCTTGGAAACCGAAGATTTTAAACGCCACTCGTTATGGAAAATTATGTCTTCAGCCAAGAACCAAAGGGAACGAGATGTATATGAAAAAGTTCTTACCGCAATTGACTGTAAATGATTACAGTGAAGATTGCCTTGTTTTGAATGTTTTCACTCCTAAAATAAGTAGGAACATTGATTCGGAGGAACAATCTCTTCCTGTTATGGTTAACATTCATGGCGGTGGTTATGAGGTCGGTACATCTTTGTTTGCTCCAGGAGATGTGCTTGCACTCCGAGGCGTTGTCGTTGTTACCATTCAGTATCGTCTAAGTACATTTGGTTTTGCAACCACTGGTGACACTGCTGCGCTGGGTAACTTTGGCATGCTGGACCAGGTACAAGCTCTGAGGTGGGTTAAAAAAAACATTGGTTACTTTGGCGGCAATTCTTCTCACATTACCATATTTGGTGAAAGCGCGGGCGGTGCAAGTGTGTGTTTGCATATGTTGTCGCCGCTGTCACGTGGCCTCTTCCACCAAGCCGTGGCAATGAGCGGAGTCGACTTGTCGCACTTTGCGTTTGAGGCGCGAGAAAAAGTAATTAAATACACAAAAAAAGTTGCCGAAAGAGTTGGCTGTCCGACCGATGATAGCTTTGCAATGATGGACTGTATGCGCCAGTTGAATTCTACAGCCATTCCTGTCGATGGGCTTGCTGCGTGGAGACCCGTTGCCGACGGGTATTTTCTCCCTGCATCACCGAGCGAATTGCGCATGCGCGACAACTTCCTTAAAGTTCCATTTTTTGTCGGTTTCACTAAGAATGAAGGGGCGCCTTTTATTTCGGGTAAGCCTGTCATAAATCAAATGCAATTTAGAGAAGCAATCAATCAAACTTTTAAGTCAATCACTAACTACCAATCGGGAATTCCCGGAACAGCATCGGTACAAAGTCTTGTACTAGACGCCACGGCCTTTCAATACACTCCTCACCCGTTCACTTTAAACCCGTCAATCTGGAAGCAAAAGATTTTTGATACAGTGACCGATTTTGTTTTTGCTGCTCCCACACACAAAGTTCTGCTGTCACACACAAAGTTTGCGCCGGGTTATCTCTATGTTTTTGAGCACACTTCTAAGCTTTTTAATACAAAACTACCATCAATGATACATCTTGATGATTATCCCTACTGGTTTGGTTATCCACTGTTAAACCTGACGAGATATGATTACAGGCAGCCCGGTTTTGATGATGCGGACAGACAGCTCAGTACGATGATGATTACCTTACTAACAAATTTTGCCAAGTATGGCACTCCGACATCAACCCCACCCCGCGGTGTCCTTTGGCAGCAGTTCAGCAACAGTAACAGGAACTATTTAGCGCTTCAAGTCCAACCAGTAATGATGGCAAACTTCCGACCACAGAATATGGATTTTTGGAATGACTATTATCTCAAACTCCTTAAAACTCCTCAGGGGTACGGAAAGGCTTGTGTGGCTGCCTCGAGTACGAGTAACAAACTGTTGACCTCGGGTATTATTGTAGTATTTTTAAGTGTTGTTGCATTTGTTGTATTTATCCTTCAGAATGTATAAACTATTTTAATTATTAATCATCGAGAAAAGTATCTGAATATATAAATTTTCTCCGAGAGCCTATAAAAATAGAGTTCTGGGGATTTAAACAATGGTAGATCCATTTATACTTTTTAATTAAAAACCAGTGCTTTTTTCAGTCTAAAATGTTTTCATTCCGTTCAAATTGGCTACTTTTATTGTAGTCGCGCAAACTACTTGTCTAAAACTGTTTCGGCGTATTTACAGAAACCTTTTGTTTTTGTGGCCGATTGCTAAAATTTGTTTTGATAGAAAAGAGTTATTTTTTCCGATGAAGTAGTAATATCCTCGCACAAGCTTTAAGTGAAACTTGTTGGTTGTTGTTTCTGGATTGGTGTGTGTGGGTGTATGTGTGTGTGTTTGTACTTGGGGGAGGAGAGATGATATAGCTGAAAAACAAGGAAAAAAAGGTGGGAATGGGTTGGAAAAAGGGGAGCTGCACTCTCTTCGCTCCTCCCAAGTCCCCTACTTGTTCTTTTTTCCTTTTCAGTCCCTTTCTCCTCCCTCTTCTTTGCGCTTGCTGCGCAGGCTCACCGATTTCAGCTTCAATGTTTTTGATAAGTTTGTGTGTCAGACTGCAACATTGGAATGACAAGGTTTAAAATGTTTGCAAATAGCCGGCTGCCAAGTGTTGCTTACTGACCGCGGTAGTGGCTATTGTTGGTTTTTAATTAAAGGTTTTAAATTATAATAACACAAAGTGTTTTGACTTTAAATGAAAAAAAGTTTGCTGTTCTCCCAAGACATCGCTTATAGAAAGATATAAACATACTTCTCTGTACGATTCTGGCCCGTTACTAAAAAATTTGGTAAGGACTGTGATATGTAATTTTTTTGTTTGTATTTTTAGGAGACGTTCAAAAATTACGTAACGCTACTATGGTAGGAGGGTAATTTTAATTTTATGACGCAGTGTTACGATAAAATGACATGATAGGTAGGTCAAAACAGCGATAGTTAGGGACGGACCATTAGAAAAGTTATGGGGGTGGGGGGGGGGAATTTTCTAGTCGCATGAATTTTTTTTTTGTCAAGATGATGAGCACTAATATTTTTTTTTGAAGTAACGCTAAAATGTGTGGAAGGCCATTGCAGGAATTTTTTTCTGGTCTACTCTGCATGCATGAATTTTTTTCACTTAATTTTCCCTTGCATGAATTTTTTTGTACTTCGCCCGCCTCCCCCCATAACTTTTTTAATGGTCCGTCCCTTATGTAACAACATCCCAAAAAATATAAATAGTATTTCATTACATGCAACGTACGTAAAAACCAAGTCTCGAATCACGTCATGAAACGGATAGCACTGCAATGTATGTTTCTTTACAACAGATTCGAATTTCCTTGTGTTGCTTTGATTTCTTTTACGATCCTCTACTAACTTGGCAGTTTTGTGTTTACAACGCGATCACAACATTTTCTAACAATCATGGAGAGAAAAGATGGTGTTCAATAAACTCGTGCATGGATATTTTTGGGAAATTGTACCCGAATGTCAAGGGGAAACAAAAAGCAAAAAGTTGTTGCACATGAGGCGAATACTATTATGTTAATTAAGGATTAACGTGATTTTTTGGATGCTGTTACAGCAAAGAAGGCCGATTGAGTGGAAAAACGAAAAATTGAAGAGAAAGCATTTTGTCTGAGATATTAAACTTGTGCCTGTGAGTCGGGATTACTTTTTAGGTTGTCAATATTTCTCCACCATTTGGAGAATGATCAAAAAATCCAAACACACTGACTGACAAACTAGAATTTATATCTACGGTAGATATAAATTCTATAGTTTGTCGGTTAGTGTGTTCGAATTTTTTTCCAAATATCGATTATAACAGCTAGGCAATTAATATGGTTGATTTCTGTAAATGTAGGAAGGCAATCATTTGTTATGCTGCGTTGTTTATGGTAGGTAGGTGGTCAAAAAACGTCAAATTTACTTTACTTAATTTTTAAGCGGCCACTTACTAGGAGCTACACACTCTTTTATATAAAAACCTTCAAGAATGTCAGGCTGAAAGATTCAGCTAAAAGCTAAGCATTTAGTAGCCTGCGGTGCAGAGGGCGGACGTTTCAGTTTTAATATTATATTGTGTATACCGGAGGTTTTATAGACTGGCTGCGACGCAAGCTAGGCATTCAGTTGACATAACTAAAATCCCCCAAGAAGTGGGATATTGTAACGGAATATTGATAATTTGTTCATTTAAGCGAACTCTAAGTTGTGAAAATAAGCTTTTATCTAAGCAGAGTATTAGATATTTAAGTTTAAGCAGCTCAAAAACGTTCCATTCTAACAAGGACATCCGAATTTTCACACAAAGTAATGTCTGTATTTGACTCGAATACATAAGTAGGTGACTGCCTAATTAAAGTTCGTATTAATTTTGGCAATTTTATTGCTTTGGTACACTATTTTTAGCAGTGCCAACTTTTGTGATATACGTAAAAATAACATGCATTACAAAACAGCGTGCCAAACTAAGTAATGCGTAATTAGCTTTAGGGAGAAAATAAATTGCAAGGGTAATCAATCTTGTACCTGCATTTAGACGTGTAATACTATTCACGACGATATGAACAATCTTCACCGTTATGTAAACAATTTAAGTAACGGCGAATTATAAAGAAGTTTTAAAAATAGTCTTAGAAGGAATTTGAATCCGTGATCTCCGAGATATCGGTGTGGCGGACTGAGAATGTCACGTGCCGAGATTGTATATTGGATAATATTGGATACTGCGCATTCTGTAACTTGACCAAGAAAACTTCAACAGAGGAATCAACAAATTTAATGCAACATTCATTTGAAACCACCGCTCCCCCCTCCACTTCGGGGATAGCGGGGACATTTACTTGTTGCTTGTGTGAAACTAAGGGAAATCCCCGGTAGCCAGAGCGAAAATTTGCAGTGAACAGCCCCGCGTCCGGGAAATGCAATTTTATGACCAGGACAAACGCTTTAAAGTGCCATACGCAAGAAACTTTATCAAATGAACTTAAACAAAACAAAATTTCATATGTACTCAATGATTTATGAACAATGTGTCACTATAAAGTTCAAAAGTATAGTCTGACAAGCGGCTGGTTTCTTGCAATCTATGGAAGCGCGAAAATGTCACTTCAGTTCAATCGAGTTCAAAATTTTTTCCGTTGCGCAAGAAAGAATACCTGTCACTGAGGTTAAACTACCGAGTTCCCAGACAAAAAAACACCAACAACTTTACGGATTTTCTTTTATATCTTAACAATATTTACATCTCCCTTATCACGCCTTAAAATGATTAACAAGGATTCTATTGACAAATTCTTCCAAGTTCTTGTGCGCTTTAACAAGTGATACAATCGATTCGTCTGGTTGGTATCTGGTTAAAATTGAATGTAGATGTCCAAATACCAAAGCATCTAACTCAGTTGGCCTATAAAATGAAAAACAAAATTAAAAATCATTCCTTCTACTAGATTTACAACAAGTTACAGTATTTCCTTTAAGACACTCTAGCACTTGCCCCAGAGTAGACAACTCGATCGAGCACTTTGTTTAGTGAAGAAAAATGCACGGTCGAAAAAAACCCTCGGAGTCAGATCTAACAAAATTTTAGCCCAATTGCAAGGCCTGTTTGGCGATGGTAAGGGTTCGAACTCAGGTCAAGGTAGGAAACAAAAGTTCTAATCATTTGAGTGGAGTGTCCTGCCTAGCACCTGGTACATAAGTGCCAGTGTTAAATAACTGCAAGGATGTTATGACCATGCGAGGAATCCAGGAAGACGAATCCTCTCCCTGACAACTATAATGGTAAGACTTCTCAAGCACTATAAAAGGTTTACAGATATTTGAAATTATTTATCGAAAAATTGAAGGCTTCTTTTAAAAAAATTCTTGTCAAAAATTGTTATCATAGTTGTAGTTCTGATTCCAAAAAGACTGAGAAATAGCAAATGTGAAATTATTTAAAAAGAAAATGATTATTTTATAATTTAAGCAAGAACTGTTATAACCGATTTAACTGTTACCTTCAGCTTTTAACTGCACAGTGACAAAATCATACAATTTATAACAAAGTTAAGAAAATTTAAAAAACTTTAATATGAGGTAACTCAGAAAGTTTCATATTTATGACATATTGGTATCAAGTGAAAATGGTCAGGTGGATGGGAAGAAAGTATCAAACTAAAATATAATCTTCAAATAATGTACTTAATAAAGTATCACTGTGAAAACCGGATGTGTTGTTCACTTTAAAAATCCTGTCAATAAGAGTTGGATAAGACCGATTTTATAACAAAACGGAGTAAAGCTAAAGAAATTAGTTAAAAGATCAGTGTAAGTTTTTTTTTATGAAAAACAGAAAAAACACAGTCCAACTTATTATATAAGTACTTGTCACAAATGAAGTATGGATGCCTTCCAAGTTTTTCAGATAATGCTTGAAACACCCTCTTCATTTCTTCAAACACCTGAGTAGAAAAAAAACAAAAAAAAATAAAACTTGTTGGCTGATAATATAAGATAATTTACCCTAAATACTTTTCCTTCATAATTTGCATCAAAGAAGTCGTTTGGCTGTATGAGCAGCTGAAAATTATACAATTAATGTCAAAATAAATGATGAAAATGCTTCTACATAAGCATGTTCCCTTAAAATTTTTGTTTATTTATGGATTCCTATTTCTGTGACCAACATATCATGAAAAATGTAATCAAGTATTTATAATTTATAGTATTATTCACAAACTATTAATCAAAGCAGTTTACAAATCCTGCCAAATAACCTCTTTTTCTCCCTTTAGGTGCCAGCCTTGTGCCCTTAGATACTGGGTAACTTCCCACAGCTTTTTGTAACTAAGAATCTTGTTGATGGGTACTGGAAAAGAACTGCCATATTGTGATCTGCTTCTAGAAGCAAAATCTTTATTCCACCACAGTATGTAAAGCTGCATATGGAAATCAACACAATCAGTAATCATTGACAAAATAACAAAATTAGCACCTGACCTGTAAAGTTGAAATTGACATTTAAAATGTGAGTTGAAAATAATGAAAAGAAAAATGTCTTCAAGTGATTGTTTAATCTGTACAGGTCAGGTTCTATTTTTTTTTCTATTTCTTTTATAATTAGTTATGCTATATTCTGTTTTGATTGTTATAATAGCAAACATTCTAATAATAACTTTTCTAAGGTCCTAAAATTTTCTTCTGATACCAAGCAGCTAACTTTCATCAAACAGTATAAAAAGATAAACTATTTCATTGTTCACTGTCATTCAATCTCCCTTCTCTGTAAGTCCAAAGCTTATCAACAGTAAAATAATTAATATTTATGATATCAGTGAAAAATAATAAAGAATCAAAAACTTGAACTCAACCTGGGAAGGACACTCATTCAATACAGGCTTACTCCAAGAAGTTGGCATTGTACCCATTTGTACAGCCAAGTCATAAACTACTTCAAACAAACTAACTATTTTGAAAATTCTTTAATAAAGGTCAGATTTCCAACTTTCAGTCAAAGTAGGAGAAAAATGAATCATAAATTTATCTGCTAGCCTCCTGTGCCGAGTTATCAGACTGAGTAAGATATAAATTAGTGTTAATTGACTTGTCTAAAAATAGCAAAGTTAACAAATATTGTTTGTTTTTACCTCTGCTGGTATAAGAGTTGTTTCAATTAAGGAAATGTAAGCTTTCATTTCTGCCCTTTGAAAAAGTTCAAGATTACTGCTATCCTCAAGACCCTTTAGTAAAAAATATTTGTCCATTATTAATAGACTGTGCAAAGAGGGTAGCTTCAAGCAATAAATGGATAAAAGGCTGCTGTAGGCCATTGCATTGAGCTAGGTCAAGGCAAGGAGCAGTTAGGGTTTTGAGAGGGGTTCATAGGAACTTGCTGGGTACCAGAATTCATCACGATCTGCAAATTCATTGCAAAAAGATCCTTCAAGAATAACTTTATTTTATCAACAAAGTGAAAAGGTTGGTAAAAGTATTAGCTAAAAATTGTAAAGAGATATGATAATCTACAAAACATGTAAAAAGTTAACTATGTGAACTAACATAAACACATTCATCAGGTAAAAAAAATCTTACTCATAAATTGTCTACTGTCAATGTGCATGGAGGATAATTGTAATTGATCAAACAGGTGCAAAGGGGTGGTTTTGCCTCCCCCCCCCCCCCACAACCCACACAAAGTTGACAAGGCAACAACTAGCTTTATAACTTGAAGTGTTGGGAGCAGTGACCAAGTTGCAAGGAAAAGTAAATTGCAGTAAAAAGTTGCTGTAGTGTTTTCCGAGTTATAGTTCCCCCCCCCCAACCCTCCCCCTTATAAAAATTACTGGAACACCTGTATAACTATAAATTAAATTAACTTTTTTCTAGGGCAAACTTGAATATTTTATAGTTCTCTTAAATCAGAAATTCTGAGAATTAAGTTCACATGACAGATCAAATTACCTTGGCTTGAACAAGGAAAACAATATTTCTGAGTTCGGCAAACAAATTTTTACCAATTTTTAGAAAAGGCACCTTCCCTGTAATAAAAGAAATTTACAAAACAAATTATTAGTTTGTTACAATTTAATTAGCGTAAGAGAGCATTAAAAGAAAATACCTTTTTTATGTATAATATTTTTATGAAACTTTAGAGTGAATGTTTTTGAAAACAAAGGTTTAAAGCCATAGAGTGAAAAGGTTAATATAATGAAAGCTTTTAACTAGGTCATTATTTGTAAATTTGATCATCAATGCTAAACTGAAAAGTTGTCAGTTCATGCATACACAATTTATAAAGTTTGTTCAAGCAATAGCTTATATAGTGATAAAAACTGAATATTATTATTTTTTTCATTAAGTTAGGACCGGCTGTGTAGATGATTCAAACAAATACCATGAAACTCAAAAAACTAATAAAAATAATACAATTTTAAAATCTTTTTTGTAAGTTTTATGTACATGCCTTCAAAAATCATCTAACAGACTTTTTTGAACACATTGATCAACATTAATTATAATTTATTTCTGGTTACTAACTATACCATAACTGAAATAATGAGATTATAATTATTATAATAAATTAATCAAAACTTCATAATAATTACTATTTCTCTCTTCTTTTGATCTTGAGCTCTGGTTTCAGGTGTTCTTCTTCTTCTACACCTGAAGAACACCTGAGAAGATAAACACCTGAAACCAGAGCTCAAGATCAAAAGACGTTGAAAAACAAGAAACCTGAAGAGAGAAATATCAATATGAAAAATCCACCTCAGCAAAATGTTTAAACTTTCTAAATTAATCAAAACTTACTATCTAAAACAGGTTCTCATTACCTGTTGGGGACATAAATTCTGCATTTGTTCTGATTCTTTTAGTATAAGGTAATCCACAAAACTGAAGATATGCCTGCAAATGTTTTGTTGAAATGTCAATATCAATTTACTTGGATTAAAAACATGTTAAACATAATATTAAGGTTAAAACCAATTTCATCAAAAACAATTAAATATTATCAAGATACAGCTCTCAATCAATCCTTTTTCAGAATCACACCTTTTTTGCTATAAGTGTATGAATCAAAAAATGAAGGAAGAGTATGAGCATAAAACAACTATGAAATTAACCTAAATAGCTAATAACTGAACTTTGTCACAATTTCCCATTGGTCATAAAATTTATAGCACAAAATGTTTTTCTTTATGAAAATTTCCTGCTAGTTATAACTTTTTTATAAAATGATACACAATTTTTGCAAAATTCATTTGCCAAAAAAGTTTCAAATATCAATTTTCATTCATTTGGTCAACTACAGCACAACCCCTTGAAACTTTAATAAAAGATTACATTTTTCGGCATGTGTTCACAAAGTGTGCTGTGTCAGCATCTTGTTCAATCTTGGTTTCAAACATTAATTTAAAACTAAATACAAGTTGAATGTTAGTGCTAATGCTGAGCATCCAAATGTAGGGGAAGAATATATTAAAAGTTACATATGAAGTATTGTGTCTCAACTTGCCCTAATCTTTCTTTGTCACTTGTATTTAGTTCAGCACATGATACGTAAAAGTCATTTGAACTAGGCCTTCTACTCAAAAACTACCTTTTTGTTTATTCAAAATATTTGACATTACTTCCACATAAGGTCTTACCTCCACGCTTCTGCAACTTGCACAGTCAGTAAGGAGCATATTAACTACAAAATAATAACCAGTTTGACTGTCTAGTAAAAATATTACAGAGATTGGTCAGACAAATGCTACATTTTCAAGAACACAAACTACTTTAACTTTTTTTCTTAAATTCTAGATCTGAAAAAAGAAGTTGAACAATAATTTCTTATACAGCTGACCTAATTCCAAAACAAATTTATCTTTTCAAATCATAGCACTTTTTGTTAAAATACCTTTGCTTGGTTGGTACATCTCTACATCATCTGGCCATTCACCTTGTTCCGTTTCTATAAACATATCAGGATTACAAACACATTAAAGAAGATAGAAATATTATTTCTTCATATTCTTTATCTTCAGGCAGATATAATACAAAGGCCACTAGACTGCCTGTGCTGACTGAAACCAAGATATGAACACTGAATACACAAGACAATTTAATGAGAGTTTTGGACATAATATCAAGAAAGAAATAATCCAAAAAAGCTTTTTTAAATATCTTTTTAATACATATAACATATGTACTATCCATATTTAATAAGAAATTGTAATAATACTTTTTAGTTAAGTTAAAAACTTCATCAAAAGAAGGAACACTTCTTCTTCCTTGACCTATTTCTGGATATTATTACAAGAAAGTGATTTGCGCAAGTTTCATAAATTTTCTTGATGCACAAGCCCCTGCTCATGACTTGACCTTCACATTACATTTAAATTATTTACTGTTTAGATTTATTTTTTATTAATAAAAATTCTTACCCCTACTAACTCATTTATTCAAGATATATCCGTAAAAGATTTCACTTTCAACCAGCTTGCTTTTGACAGAAATGCTTATTGTTTATCCCTTTTCGAGGAGCATAAAAGTTTTTTAGTGGCAAAGTAAGGTTTTAGAAAAACTTACCTAGAACAGTCCTTGCTGCATCAACAAGTGGCCCTGAGGCCGCCATCTTGGATGTCAATTCCGCTAGAAGACTAGGTGCCAACTCGTACTCAGGCTCTTTCGACCAACGTGACCCTGGCCTTTTTTCGAAAATTATCCAGGCGCCCACGCAGAGGGAGGAAGGGGAAGGAAGGGGGGGGGGGGAGGGGGCTGCACTGGGTGCATGTGCACCTCCTCAACTCTCCAAAAAGTTTCTCTGAAAAAAGACTAAAACGGCAAAAAGAAAAAAAATGGGGAAAGGGAAAAAAATAAAAAATTGAAAGGAAGGAAGGAATAAGCAGTATAAATTAATACAGAAGTTTTTTATTGGTTTTTTACGGAAGCCCATACCGGCCACCACCAATTTTACTTTTTATTTTTTGTTTTTTGAAATACACAGAGTCCGCATAAATTTGAAGTGCACCCCCCCCCCTCCCCCGCAAAAAAATGCAGGATTGTGATCTACCACAACTTGTAATTATTATTCCAGCCACATCCCACAAACATTACACTTTTACTGTTTCTTATAATCAAGTATTAATAAATAGGTGAGAGTCTGAGTGCTAGAATACCATGTTGACGAGGCCCTAAAAGGCCGAAACAGCTGTTGGTGAGATTCGCCGGGCTAATAAGATCTAGCCGAGGCAGCTAACCCGTCAGTGGGTAAACCCCGACGTTCTACTAAACTGAAACAGCTGTCCATGACTGCTAACACCAGGCTCATTTTTATTCATGGTAGATTTAATGTGTAATGCCCGCTATAGCAAAGTGGTTTTAGTGCCCACATTAGTGGATGCAAGAATTAATACTAGTACGGATGTGCTACCAACACTTGAGTATGAGGTTGTCAGGATTTCTGCCCACGGTGACGCTCTTTCGTGAGCGGGGACAATAGTTTTAGCTAGGGTTTAGCCAGCCGAAATATAGTGCTGTTTCAAACTTATAAATGCGTCATGTTGAGCTTTTTTGTATAAATAATACGTTGTCACTTTGTCTGCGATCGATTGCTACATAGAGATGCATAGTCACGGCAAAAAAATTTAAATCCTTCACCAACAACAGATAATTGTAACGACAGAGTGGTAGCGAACTCGCTATCGATGTAAGTTAACCAAAAACTGGAATGATGGCGGCTTGGTTGGTGTCAAGTTGGTTGAGGTGGCAAGTAAACTTAATTCAACTCAGTGAGCGTACTTCAGTAGCTTTTTTAACCACGTGTATAACTCAAAAAAATATTTTCCGGCTCTGCATGTTAACGGAACGAGCCAAAAAACAAATTCTTTCTGGTGACGAAGTAATCTTCACCCCTTTAATGAAGGCGTAAAGCTCGGAGCGTTGGCTCCTTTATAAACTACTTAACTGTAATTTTAAAATTTGTACAATTTGGTTGTCTACGTGATGTACTTATTCGCCCACGTACGTAACATCTACCAAGATTTTTTGTTAAAGTGGTTTAGCATTAGCCCTGAGTGAGAGGAGTGACCAAAAGTTAAAATAGTAGACTTGGAAGGAGTTTTTGTCTCCCCACTCGATTTATTTCCCTCACTTTTATGATTCTTTAGGAGAGGTGAGCTGCATGCAAAAAAGAAAATAAAAACGCAAATTCAGTGTAACCGGTGTTTCGCCCACACGTTGTTTCTGCACACAAGCATTTCGCCCACGTCGTTGAACCACACCCAAAAGTTGTTTCGGCCGCATGCAAAGATCTTTCCCCCACATTCCACTACAAAGGACTCGAAAATATAAATGGGCATTTTTTTGCTATTTTTAGTGTTTTTTTGGTTAAGTATTTACTGACCCCTTAACGAACAAAAAAGCATATAACTTTGTGAGGAAGTAACACTACGATAAGCAGTAAAGGCAACAGAAATGTTTGAAACATTGCCGCTCCAAAAGAAGCGGTTTAATTTTTTTTGATACTCTGAATACCAGAGGCAACTGACGGCTCCAAGAAGCCTCAAGGTTCGTGAAAGTATTTTCGCCTAGCTTAAATATATTAATTAAATATACAAAAAGACCGGAAAATTTAGGCTCTCAGAAAGGTCATTTACGATTTTTCGTGAACCAACTTGAAACAGTAATTACGTCAGTCACGCTATATCAGACCTGATGTACCGCAGGAACCCTTATACGGAACAGTAGACCTAGGTTAGCTGCATTTTGCACCTTTTTTAGACTAAATACCTAACTTTCCTATCCTATCCTAAGGCAATATCCACACTCTGTATTTATCAGATTAGTTTCAAAAGAAATGATGATAGCCTATCAAGTAAAATCCATTCATATTATGTACTTTAAAACAGCCATGTACTTTGTAGGGCAAACATGTAATTCCTTACCCACCCCCCTACCCACTGTCATACATTCCCTTTTCATGGCTGTGTTTACGATTCCAGAAAAAAGCTGTGCTAAGCCCAAGTGCCGTAAGAGGTTTCAGTTGACCACTCCAGATATTTTATGCGTTCCACTACAGTGCAATCAAATACAAATAAAGTAACCAGGGGAAAAGAGACAAGTTTTTCCTTAACTTGTTTTTGAAATTGCAGCTAGAAAGACGTGTTTTGAAATTCGACCTTTTGTTATGTTTTGAAATTTGAAACTCAGCCCCTGAATATCTTTCACTGGGTTCAAAGTCAAGGGCATCAAATCTTGCATGACGGGAAAACCCCCAAGGCTTTCGCTTTGCATTTTGTTTTTATAATTTTTCGAAAAACGTACTTACGAAATTTTAAAACCAGTCTGTTAGAGATTTGTTTTATTTTTTAAACCTGGACCCAGTTTCCTCCATTCGACAACTGCAAGATTTAAAATGAGCGTAGACTGGCACTAGGAAATATTTGTTTCAAAAAAAACCCACGGGTTCAAAGTCTATACCCGATCACGAACGTTCTTGATTCACGTCACTCACAATAGGTTTGCGTTTCACTTTCAGTTTTTTTTAAGAATTGATACTGATGAAGCGCAATACTTTGTTTCTCGATTTTACTATTGTTCCGATCGACCTAGGTAGGAGCGAATGAATACTAAAACGAACTCAGATGGCAAGAAATCTTGTCAAGAAATGGACGCCCCTCCCGATCTGGAAACTTGTGTTGAACAATCCTCCACTATCATACTAAAAGCAAAAAAGCAAACTGTTGACAAAAGACGAAGTAACAGAAGATGGCGATGGAGATATTTCCCAAGGTTAGTAAACCTGCTATCTGTATTTTGTGGGCGGTAAATTGGGCTCCTAACATGCTAAATTTTAATAAATTCATGTTATTATGTCACAGGAGCTGTAATTTACAAGTTTTACGCTCGTCAAAAACATTAGCTTTGCGAAATACTTTTGATCGACAATTTAAATATTGTCAAAACAAGTGTAAACAGCTCTTGTTTGTTGATTTGACTTTATTACCAACTGTTTGTCTATACACTAGAATTCACGCTAAGCTTAAGAACTTATAATAATTCACCCAAATTTGAAAGTTATGTTTATTGTAATCGGTAATGGCCTCTTTCGAACCAAGCCGATTTTGTATTGTAAAAAACGGTATATCAACTCGATATCTAAACAATATCCCGTTTTTCTAATTATTTCGACTACGAATTCAAACCTCGCAATCTTTAAAAGATTTTTTTCCTTCCACGGAATTGTTGCTAAATTTTTGTCATGGCGCGCTATTGTTGGTTCAAATCAAGTCTACTGTTTTGCGCATAATCTTCTTTTTCATAATTTCATAAGTTGAAGGAGATAATAAATCAAAGTTAATGCCCTTTGTAATACGTATATTTTTGAAAAAAAGAAAGGTTTTTTTCTACGTTGTTTGCTAGAAATACGCTTTAAAAGTTTTTGTTTGGCTTTTAACCAAGATCTGAAACATTTCCGTTTGGATATTGAATTTTGGTTGCCAAGCCGAAAAACGTTTTAACACCTCCATTGAAACGCAAGTATGTCTAATTTTCTGAAGAATTTGTATAACAAAATTGACTTCTATAAACCTCTTTTTTACATTCAAGTACTCAAGTTTATTTTAATGGGATTAAGTTTTGAAAACCATTTACATCCAGCGCCCCGGATCGGCAGGTTTTTTTTAAGTCATTATATTTTCATGCCGTGACAACTTTGATGTTCAATTCATAAATTATTCAAAAATCATTTTGATTAGTTCAGACTGGCCTATTTTGCCAATTTTTAACCAAATAGGAAATGAAGTAGGCAATAGCTTGCCCACTTTTCTTAACAACTTTTCACTATTTTTAGGCCATTTGCTAATTTTAAATAGTTTAAATACCAGGAATAATTGGTGAACAATAGCAGTGGAATTATTGTTAGATGCTGAAAGGCTGCTTCAGTACATGGCTGTGCAGCTCTGACAGTTTGCCAAAATTTGATTTGGTTATTTCTGTATTTGGCTACTAGTTGTCGCATTTCAACAGTTTACATACCACAAGAAAATGTCTGCAAGATGTACATTTTGCCACTGTGCTGGAAGATTCAGCCTGGCAAAATGTTGAAAATTGGCATGTATTGGTGTAATCAGGGCCTAATTGTTTTTCTTCTGGCATTACAGGCCAACAGCTAGCACAAATATTATAGTATTGAGAACATTGAAAAAGTAGATTGAATGCAAAAAAAAAATCGTTCTAGCTCCTGTACATGTTACTAGGAAATGAGAGCCTGAAAACCAAATATCAACATGCAATCAGACTCCATTCACGAGAAAGTAGTTTCATAATCTTCGCACCCTTGTATGTTAATTCATTACACCAAAATTGCTTTAAATGCTGTAATTTGCATTATCTGTTATATTTTCCATGATAATGGAGTTATAACTACTCTAAAATGTTGGATTTCATTGTTTGTTTTTGTTGTTTTGTTTCAATAAATTACTTTTAATTCTAAAAATAATTATTTTAATTTGTATTTAACTTGAAAAAATTGGGTATTTCTTTGGTTTTGCTGTGCACATCTATTGTATTTGTTTTGTTTCAACAAACTGCCCAAAAACTTTTACTCTACCAAATTCTTTATAATGAAAAATATTTTCAAATTTAATTGTAATTTTTTTTAAAATTTTGTTATATAATAGTTTTATTCTGAAATCTAGCTTTGGTTATAGAATACTGCATAATTGGCATAGAATATTGGATACTGTTATGTAAGTTTTACGTCATATGATTTACTCTGGTGCACAGGAAGAATAATGGCACAGTTACAGACTTTCCTTTTTTAGACAGGGCTTGAGCTGTCACTCACATCATAATTTTTTCTATATACTTACAAATTATTTTACTTCAAATACATGCTCTTTATTGTTAATAATTCCTTTGTTAAATTCAGATTTGATGGCAACCTTTATTGTAAGTCTTAATTTAATTCTTTTTTTTAAAGTATTTTAATCTTTAAAAAAATGCCCTGAAAAGTTTTCAAAATTCAGTTATTCATTGCAAGTGTTATTTGCAAACTGTATAGAGGGTCCAGTCAAGATTGAAAAAGTAAAAATTTTTAGTGTGTTCAACTTTATTTTTGCCCATTCTTTTCTTTGAAATTGCATAAAAGTCAGTGACGAGTGTCTAAAATAATCTCCATGAAGTCTTTAATGTGTATAGTGAAACCATTTTCATTGGGTATTAAACCAAGACTAAAGAAATAAGTGAAACTTACCTCTTTAAAGTCTTGATAACTTCAGAAGGGGGGACTACATGATTCGTAATTTAATATTTTTTTATTTTATCTCTTTAATAAGGTCCTTGCAACCAATCTCTGAGACAGCTGAAAATTTCAAAGAGGCTTCAGAAGGTGACTGTGAGAATGTGAGCAAATTTGCCAATGAAGAGAATTTTTCAAACCAAATCCTTTCAACCAGTGAACAGGGCACTATAGATGATATCAGAAATGAAAAGTACTCACCCAGTATTACTGCTATAATACCCAGGTTCAAGGATGAGTATAGTGCATGCAACCGACTTATTGAAAAATTCCAGGAAGCTGTTATTGACTCTGCAGTTCGAATAATTCAAGCATACTTCAAAAGATTTTATCAGAGAAAGAAATTTTTAAGGTTAAAGAAAGCTGTTTCAGTGATTCAGAGAAGCCTTCGAAACTGGCTACAGAGGAGAAAAACTAAACGAAAGTCACAGGAGAACTCGAGTACTGACATTATTGAAAGAAGGGACACAATTTTGCAAAGTTGTTCCAATGATATTGACGTCACAACTTCTAATGATGAACACTCTGAGAATGTGGCAGTTAATGATGAATTCTCTGAGAATGTCACAATTAATGATTCTACATTGGTTGATGATGTTGATGAAGAAGATTTCCATAGTTTAGATGAGGATTTGGATTGCTCAAGGCAATGTTCTAGTTCCCAAAATAATAATTCTGAGTGTGATAGCTG
Organism: Isaurus tuberculatus; assembly: GCA_025447995.2. Lineage (NCBI taxonomy): Eukaryota > Metazoa > Cnidaria > Anthozoa > Zoantharia > Zoanthidae > Isaurus > Isaurus tuberculatus. Next base: position 9,403 of record JAOEHV020443121.1, on the reverse strand, counting down.
TGGAAAAGATGATAAGAATGATGATGATAGTGACTATGGCTCTGGTGAAATAGATTGTGTTTGTATGATTTGTGGTGGGTGGGGTTGTTACCCATCTGAAGATAAAAGTGACAATCCATCCAGAGAACAGTTAATCAGTGATTTGTTTGTATTCTCAAGCTAGCATCTACCCAATTTCAATTAATTTCATTTTGCAGTCATAATTTAAAACAATTTGCAATAGAAATACAATACTAGTTAACAATAATAATGCACAAATTTCACAAAGTCAAGAATGAGCAAATTATGAGATGTTGGTTGTTTATGAAGTAAAACCAGCTCACATACCCTCATGAAACTTTGCTTGCTTGTCTAGAAGTTGAGGTGTTGGGATGTCAAATTTTACTTTAATTGGCAGCAACTTATACATTGTTTAAAACATAATACTTAAAAAGACCTAAGAATTAACTCATTTCCGAAACAAGTGTCCAGAGCAGAGGATGTCAAGCTAGTTCTTTGGGGGTTTTTTTCTCTTTTTCAAATAGTTATGTGAAAATCAAAAGAAATCTACTTGTTTCTAGTTTCAAGTAGAAATTGCAAAAACCATAAAATCATATTTTTCTAGCTTTAAAAATGGGGTTAACAGTTACTGTTATGAAAAGTTTTTATATTAAGGTACTAAATGAGATCTGCTAAAGAATTCAATTTTTTTTAAAGTTTATATTACCAATATGCATAAAAAAGTTGATTTTTTAGCACTTGTCATAATGGTATTTTTTTTTAAAATCCAGTATTAGTTATTGCAGGCTCCAATAACTGTTAAAGTCCAATACAAAAAGCCTCTCACTGATGCTCCTAAAATAATAAGGAGACATGTTAACAAGTATATAAGTGTATATTTAACAAATAGATTCCATGTTAGCGTGCGTCTGTTCAGAGATCACAGATGAAGTCAAACTGTGGTAACAAAAAAGTGGCACATGAGGCGTTAGCAGAGTGTGTCACTGATTTTCTTACCACAGTTTGACGTCATCTGTGATCTGTTACTGAACAGACGCACGCTAACATGGAATCTATTTGTTTTATACAATATAAAAATAAACTTTATTTCCATATGACGTCAATCGTGCCTCTGTACTCTAATAAATCATAGGTGAGAACCAATTAAAATGCAAGAATAACTTGGCTTATTATATAAATGAAAGTAAATATTATTATAGCCTAAATCAGATATTACTTGAAATGGATTTATGCAATATATATGCAGACAGAAACCTTGACTCTTCATTAGGCAGAGTTTTAATCCAAAAGCATCCCCCAGTCAATATTGATCGATTTTTCTTCAGAACATACAAATTTGATGACTGTTTATTTAATTATAATTTGTCTCATTCAAAATGAATGCTCGGAATTTCTTTTTGTAAAAAAAAAACATTTCTTGTGCAGCACTTTCCAAAAAAGAAGTTAATTTCTGTTTTTAAAAATGATTAAATTAAGTCGAGTAAGTTAATTATTAAAAGTCATTCCCTCATGTGTGAAAATAATGTATCATGATGGTTAGTCTTGTGGACAAGATGTTAATGTAAAACCAGTATAACTGAGAAAATATGAAAGAACCAAATTTGCTTTGACCTGTTTTTTGCAAATTCAAAATTCCTTGGAAGGTTGTAACTGTAAAACCTGAAAAACTTAATCAAGGAAAAAGAAAAATAAAGCAATGATTTCCAAAAAGGTTTTAATGGTGTTTGTCTTTCTGGCAAAATTCTGTACAGAAAATAAATCTTTAGCCTGAAGTAACTGTAAATAGATTTAGTTGTAACTGTGAGTTTAAAACTTTTTTTTAAGGCACCGTTATAATTTTAAAAGTTTTTATTCCCCTTTTAAAAGAATAACATTCAAGATAACTGTGCTATCTTGGAGAGAATAGAAATTTGGGGTTTCAGCTGTCTATCAAGCTTTCTATTTTGTTACTCTCTAAAAATTAAGAGTCGGTTTCTGATAAAGAAACAAGTGTCAAAACTCCTTGTCCACACATAAATGGTAGTACCCAAGGACATTTTTGGTAAATTCTGCGCTATACGAATTTATTCCATGTTTCCATTTCAGAGTGAAGAAGACCCTTAGATGAGGAAAGTAAAAAAAAAACTTTAATTGAGGGATCACAGCAATAACAGAAGGGAATCTTTTGTCTTGTTCTTTGGTTTGGTTGAACATTTATTTAATTCACTTAAATTGCAAGTTGAAATGGTTGGAAAGATGGGTATCAACAATCCAATTTGAATCCAGGTTTATCCCCATAAACAGGGGTGGCTGGATTAACCCCACTTTGGCAGCAATCTCTCCAACTCCAACTCTCCATCTTGCTCCGAGAATCAGCTGCTAATTATAATTATTATCAATACTCGTGGCCAAATGACAAACTGCCCTCTGTAAAACTTGCCTTTTTGTGGGCCAAACGGTAAATGAGCGGGCTGTAAATGCATTTGCCACCCTGATTCTGACTGGGAGCAGAGACCCCTAAGAACTTCTCTCAGCCAATGAGACGATGACGATGATGATGCTGACGATGATGATGATGCTGACGATGATGATGCTGATGATGCTGATGACGACGACTATGACGATGACGACAATGACAATAAATTGTACGATTTGGCCTTGATGACAATCAATCACATGAGATTTGTCGAGCATATAGTTTATTTGTAACCCTTCGCTCGGGCGCAAATGACGCAACTCGGGCCACAAATAAACTATATGCCCTCCGAACGTCATGTGATTGTCCTATTTGAGTTACTAGGCTTTGTGAACAACATGGCAACCTTTATGCAGGAGATAAAATTCTTCACTAAAAGTGATATATGATAACTTGGTCAGCAGGAATCGGGGCATTTTCGGGAGAAGAGAACACAAATAATGAAAATCTTACTTTTCATAAAACCTTTGGAAACTAGAGTCTAAAGGCAGGAATGGCAACTCTAGTGTTTATGACCAGTAACTAAAAATAACATAATATCTTGACAAAATACAATTTAGCAACTTTATTTCAATAAAAACAAGAATGTAAGTACCAGGAAAAAAACATTTCCCTAAAAATTAACTCCAGCAACAACTCAAAGTAAAGTATCTTCAACAAACTAGTTAGAGCTTAGGAAAAAAGAAAAAATATTACTGTCCGAGCATGGGCCAGGAAATTGTAGAAAGATCTGATGGAGTGTGTACATTACCTCCAAATGAATGAAGAAATAATTTACATAAAATTATTAAACAAATGTTTGTATCTTATACATTCTAATTTATACATTAACTTGGTAAATAGTCTCAGATTTTATTTTATTTACTATAAGCAAACATGTTGAAAGCCAAATCAAGCATAAAAGGAAAACTCCACCAATTTGTGTTTTCAATATAAAATGTGAGTGGTCAATACACACAAATATCAGACAAGGAGTTGTGTGTAGACAATAATTGTCCTAAAATTATGACTGACACATCTTGAAAAAATTCACATAACAACTGGCTATGCAGTACCACTTGGTTTTCCTGTAAGTTGGCCACCACTTGAACTCTCACCTGGACCACCACCATTACCTCCCTTAATAAAAATAAATTTTTTATATTTATTGTAAAAGTTACTAACACTCAATTTTCTAATACAGTTGAAACTTGATTATCTGAACTCCTTGGGACCAGGTAATTGAGAGTCAGAATAATTAAAAATATGAAGCACAGTACCTTTACCTCTTTGGATTAGGAATTATAAAGTGCTTTCTCAAACTAAGTGCTCTATCTCCTTTACTTCTTCAATTTTTGCCCCCTCCCTTCTGATTCCCTCCCTCAATTCACCCCTCACCCAGTCACTGCCTCTTTCTCTGTCCCAATGCTCCTCAACTCACTCCCTCTATCAATCGCCTTACCCCTTTCTCCCTTTTTCACTCCCTGCCACTCCCCCTACCATTCCTTTCCCATTCCTTCCCACTTTCACTAACTTGTATGGTTGCAACACCCCCTCCTCTCCAACTTTCTCCCTCTTGAACTGCCTCTTCTTTGCCTTCTTCTCCAACTCCTTCCCTCTTTAATTTTTTCTCTCTACTCCTTCTCTCTCTCCAATCCCTTTCACTCCCAAACTCTTCCTCTCTAACTCCCTTCCTCGCACCCTTTTCTTTCACTCCTTCCCTCTCTGTTCCTCTCTCTCCCACCCCTTCTCTTCACATAATTTCTCTCAAACTCTCTTTCCCTCTCTATCCTTCTCCCGATCCCTACCACCCTTCCACTCATTTCTTCTCTTCCTGCCTCCATTTACTCCCTCTTTCTCTTTGTTCCTCCCTCATATCACTCAAAAACTCCCTTGATCCCTCAATTAATTGCCTTCAAAAACACTACCTAGGGCACTCACTTCAGTCATGTTCTGGATACGGAATGTAAGCAGTGCTTGTGTCAGCGCATTTGACACTTGAAGAGCCATTGATGCCTCTTCTTCACTGTTAACAAGTTTGCTCTGTAACAAAGCAGAATTAATCTAAATTAAACTATACAAAATAAATAAAGATTAGTTATTAAAACAGTGTCTATTGCCAAGTGTAACACAAGGTTGAGAAACGAACACTTGGAAAGTCACATGATGTTCAACCCCCCCTTAAAAAATATCCCATTAATGTGCTCAATCTAATTTTTTCTTTAATGATTTAGGAACCATAATATTAAGACATCACAATTACAATCAAAGTAAATTAATGACTATATTAATAATATTATAATTAAAATTATGAACCAGTTTGTTTTATACTAACCAAGTCTCCAAGAGCTCCCTTCAAGTTTCCCATAATCTTGTCTGACCCTTTCACAGTGACTGTGCTGCTTTGTGCTGGGCTACTTGTTGGTGGAGGAAGCTGCAGCAGACTATACCTGTCACTGCTATAGTTCTGAAAAATAATAAAAACTGAGTAATTTTTGTACATTCAAAGAAATTTTACCACAATAGGAAATAACAAAACTTAATATGTACTTTTCTTTTTTCATTTAATTATGGTAATGTGATTGCCATAGCTCCTAAGATCTCTGCCTTCCAAACCACAACTAGGTTCAATATTCAATTTCTGGCTCTTCCAAGGTTTACACATTTGTGTGACCTTCTTTTCGAGCTTACTTAGTTTTCCTTTTTTCAAGGTCAGTAAATGAGTACCCGCTTTGGTTGGGAGCTAACCTGTAATCACTAATGGATTAGTGTCCCATCAAGGAGGAGTCAAGGACTTTCACCCACTTATCTTTACAGAAAGTAGAGATAATTTATAGATAACAGCCCCAAGGCCAAAAGGGTTAGCCCAATGGCTCAACAAAATTAAATGAAAAAAAAAATTATAAATTATTATTTTTGTTAACTCCTCTAGGTTGCTTTTCTTTATCAAAACCAAGGATAAGTCAGTTGAACTCCCCCTTCCCTCTCCTCTTCTGTTATAAAAGGGTTCATGGGAGGAGAAACTAAAATTTGAGACTCCTTTCACCAACAATAAGTTTGTACTTACAGTAAAACCTCCATAATGGTTGCTTTTGCTGTAATCATTTCCTCCATAGATTGAGTCATATTCCAGGTCTAAGTCATCAAAATTTGAGTAATATGGACCTGCTTTTGTATTTCTGGGTGGCGATCTTGGTCTTAGTGCTTCTTTAGGCAGCATATGTTCACCACTGTAAGATAAACAAACCACTGTATTATACTGAAAAGCTCTGTATTGCTCAACTAAAATGGCTTATTATGGCATTATAAGTATCTAAGTATTTAAAATCAAGGTAATTATTGGTAAATACCTATCAGTATAATTTGATTTGTTGGAGTATCCCCCTGTGGCTGGGAATGGCTGGTTAGGTGTGCTGTTCACTGAAAATTGTTGCTGTCTTCCTTGAGCTCGACCTCGGCCACTATATTGATTTCCCCCACGGCCCCTGGTTCCTCTAGCTGATTGGTTGTTCATCCCACCTCTGCCTAGTGCACCCCTTGTTGAATTTCCTCTTGGTGCTCCACTGCCTCTCATCTGCCCACTGCCTCTCATCTGCCCACTGCCAAAAGAACCCCTCATAGCACCACCACCACGCCCTCTTTGACTCTGACCTAAAACTAACAAAACAGTCCAGACCTTTCTTTAGTCAGCAAATCAAATTTTGTATAATTTATATGTGGCTTTAAAAAAAACCTCAGTCTGTGCTCTTCCAAACACATGTATATATATTTACTAACCTAACAAAAATGTTATAAAAATAATAATGTATTTAATGAATTTGAATAATATACATGTCAAGGAGGAGATAACACATTAACTACTTTTTCAGGGTGCAAAATAGGAAAAAATTGGGCTGCCAAATTTTTAAACTTAAAAAAAGGAAAAAATCGTTAAGTGAGTATTAGCATAATCCATCATCAAATAGTGACTTTTAATGACAGTAAAGCTTTTCAATACAATTTATAAAATAAATACAGTGTAAATACTGGAGCCATGCTTTCCACTAGAAAAGAATTTAGCATAATTGAACAAATAAAATCTCAAAAAACATTCTACTTAATTTTAAAAACCTAGAGTTCTACTCACTCACTGTAAAATGCTAAGCAAATTGAGAAGCGAGCTTGATTGTTCAGTGAAAAAAAAAATGGTTGTATACTATCGACAATAAGATTAGATTAATTACAATATAGTGAAAAAGTTTTAATCAAGAAGTGTTATTGCTTACAAGCTTCTGCAAGGCTGCAGTGGATTAGTGTCCACCTAGCTTCTAGGGGAGTCAAAGATTCTCACTCTCTTACCATAACAGAAACCAAAATCAAATGAATACAGTTTGAAACATGAAAGTATGGAAACTGACACTTTTAATAATCAAACAGACATGTATCTTTCACCTGTATAATTTGAAGTCATCATCTTTGTTGCCATCTGAGACTGATTTCCCATTGCATTCACTTTAGAAAAGGGACTCTTCTCAACTCTAGTTTTGACTTCTTGTCGACCTTCAATGCTCTCTAGTTTCTGTGCCTCTTGCAGGAGCCGTGCAGTTAGCTCTGAACGTTTCTTGACACCAACACGGATATCCTGTGCTGTTTGAGGATTTTTTTCTTTCTGCAATGGAGCCATTTGAAAATTTTAAGCCCTTGAGTGTTTTTTGCAACTAATTTTTCCTTTCCATACCTCAAACAATATGAGATGATTGGCAAATGACTTAACACAAATTATGTTACCAGAACATTTTGAAATTACATAGTATTCAAAGTTTATCAACTTCCTTCTTTAGTTTTAATTTTTTTGTCTGAGCAGTTTCCTAAACAAGGCATGATTCAAGAGAACATAAAGTTATAACAAGTAAACCCTATCAAATAGTCTTATTCAATTCACACAGTGCAAGCTTAATTTCAAAACCTGTGTAACACAATCATAAAAAATTTAGACAACAGGCTGAAATTTTTTTATTCTTATAGCCAAAGTAGAGTAAAGAGCTAACATTTCAAGTTAGCTCTGACAAATGGGCTAATGCTTGAAACAACTTTTTCTCAAACTTATCTTCTTATGTAAGAGGATCAAATAAATTATTGTTGAGTAGTAAATTATATGTTCAAAATTTTTTTTCAAAAAATATTCAACAGTATGTTGTCTTTTACCTAACACCTCACCAGTGAACAAAATTAAACATTTAATATTTGTTTCTTGTCATGGTAACTAGGACATACAATGCCTGTCTTTCACCAGATTCAATCAGCAAAACAATAAAATATTGAAAAGAACTGTAAATAATTTGATTGCATAGAAGGTCAATAAAAAAACTTTTGTTATTATTCTAAGGTTGACAACTAGCTTGGGCTATAGATTAATTTTATACAATGCTAGCCTTACATTGAAGTCAAATATTGTTAATAACACAGATATGGTATGAGCAACTTAGAACTCCATACATTAATCAATTTATTAGCATGGAGTTACACTGTACTCATAGTTTTTATTATGATTAATATTTTACTTCAAACTGCAGCTTTGCAGGTTACTAAAAATAATCTATAAGCCCTTATCAATAAGTTGCTGACTTCAGTTGAAAATTCTTTAAGACCAATCAATCTTGCTTAAAAAAAACAAGAGAAATTCAATGCTGATATATTTTGAAACTATTATTTTTATTAATATTTTTATCCATGAATAAAAAGACTCACTCCATCAGGTTAACTAACAACTGCAGGCATATACAGCCAGATGTAATTAGCTGGTGCTGATAAGGAGAGCAAGAATAACTGGGGTACATAGAGAAAAACCCTAAGGTTTTGACTGAGAACAACAAATCTTTGCCAACATTCAAAGCCAAGTATAAAACCTGGCTCCATAGAGACAATAGACTTGAATATCCTTGGAGTTATGGTAGGTTGATCCAGATCAACAACCTACAGGCAGTCACTGGATTAAATCTATCTTAAATTAGGGAGGTGTTGATAGTGGCCATTACACCAGCTTGACTCCTTTGATTTGACTGACATCAAAATGAAGATTTAATAATTCAAATTCTTTTAAAACATAACTATTATTAAACCTTCAAGAGTCAATCAAACCTTGATCTCCATCAAAGCACTGTTGACAGATAACACTGTAGACTGTGCTTTCCAGTTATTGTCAAGCTTTAAGGGAACTTACCAGAACATTGAAGCGGTGTTTGGCTCCAACAAGATGTGGAAACTTGAGGTTGTGATCAAATTTTGAATCACACAGCTCACAGTGGTATCTTGGGCTCTGTCCAACAACCTGGATTTCGGTCACATATTCCAGGCCTGAGACAGGCAGCAATGATTGGACAAAGAAAAACACAAAAGTGAAAACCTTTAACTTGCATAAGGTGTTCACAAACATTTATTAGCAGCATCTAGTTTCCATCATCATCAGAAATGATACACACTGATGCTAAAACAATAAAATAATGATTTTTTTTCATTTTGACTTTTACTAAAACTTTCAACTGTCAGGAATGAAAAATTTTGAAAATTTTCACATTAAACCTAGTAACTAAAATTGTTATCAGCTATAGGCTATTGGGATAACAATTAATCAACTCTTTTTCTCTCACAATGTATGAACTTGGATCGAGTTTTTAATGTTTCTATTGCTTGCACAGATTTCTGTAAGTGTTTATCAGGCATTTTGTTAAATCTTGATGCCTCACTGATAAAGACTAGCTGTGAATGAAAGTGGAAACATTAAAAGCTTTATCCAACAGACTACATCATGATACTATGATTACAGAAATTACTGATGATGGCACAGCAAGATTACTGAACTCCATATCAGATAAAAGGAATTTATACATTCTAAAAACTGAAGTGAGAATGTAAAACAGGGCTCGATTTAGTACTAGCCCGGCGTACAATGTCTAGTGAAAAACACACCGGGCTAGCTAATCTACCTCGTCA
>JAOEHV020443011.1:0-10308 GCA_025447995.2 Isaurus tuberculatus | reverse complement strand
TTCAATCAATATTTTGCAGAGATTGGACCAGAACTTGCTAAAAACATCAAAAAAGTTGACACTTGTTATAAAAATTACCTTTCTAGCACTGAAAAGCAATTTTCAATGAAGGAAACTGACTGCTCAACTGTTTTCTCATTGTTATCCAAACTCTGCAAGTCCACAGACAACTGGCCTTGATAATATATCTGCCAAACTTCTTAGGGAATGTGCCGATCTGATCTCTGAATCTTTCACGTATCCCTCTGCAAGAGTTACCCCTCTTTATAAGAGTGCAGGAAAACGCAATGACATGACAAACTATAGACCGATATCGATTGTTCCAGTGGTGGCTAAAGTATTTGAACGAATAATCTATGATCAGCTTTACGAGTATCTGAATGATAATAAATTATTGTCAAGTTACCTGAATCTGGTTTTCGTTCAATTCACTCAACCGTTACTGCCCTACTGGAGGCTACCGATAAATGGTCACTGAATATTGATCGCGGTAATATAAATGCAGTCGTGTTCTTAGACTTAAAAAAGGCTTTTGATACAGTAGACCGTAATATACTATTATCAAAATTAGAGTACAATGGAATTACTGGCCTCACTTTGAATTGGTTTAATTCATATCTTAATAACAGAACACAGACAGGTACTTTGAATAATTACACATCGTCCAAGGCATTGGTCAGATGCGGAGTACCACAAGGAACAATTTTAGGACCCCTATTGATCTTATTATATATCAATGACTTACCTAAATGTTTGACTTATTCTCAGCCACGAATGTATGCTGGCGACACAAGCATAACATTTGCTAGCAACGATATTAATCAAATTAATGAATATGTAAGTTCAGATCTATGCAATATTCATAACTGGCTCTCTGCCAACAAGTTAACTCTTAATATGTCTAAAACGGAGTTTTTATTAATTGGCTCGAATCAAAGGCTATCTAACATCAAGGAAAATCCAAACATTTTTATAGAAGGGGAGAAAGTTAAACAGGTTTTCTCCTCTAAGTCACTTGGTGTTCAGATAGATCAAAATATTACTTGGGAAAACCATATATCCATGATATCTAAAAAAATCGCCTCTGGAATAAGCGCAATGAAACGCATAAGGTACTTCGTTCCACGTGAAATACTCCTAACCGTGTACAATGCCTTGGTACAACCCCATTTCAATTATTGTAGCATAGTATGGGGAAACTGTAGCGAAGGTCTTTCTCAAAAACAACAGAAACTCCAAAACCGTGCTGCAAGAATAATTACCTTCTCGGGCTATGATGTAGATACAAATGAAATATTTCAGTCATTAAATTGGAAAAAACTTGCCCATCAGCGCAAGATTGACAAATGTATATTTATGTATAAGACTTTAAATAGTCTGACACCAGATTATCTCACCTCCAAATTCATTGACCGGAATGATATTACTACTTATAGATTGAGAAATTCAGAAAATAAATTAGCAGTCCCGCAGCCGCATACAGAATATTTTAAAAGAAGTTTTAGTTACAGCGGAGCAGTACTGTGGAATAGTTTACCATTACATATAAGACAAGCATCGTCACTGACAAGCTTTAAAACTCGAATACATTGTCACTCATTTTAGAACAATTAATATTATTATTGCACGGCGTCCTGGTAGAGCAGGTTTTTATTTTAACTTCTTTCATATATTTTTTTTTCTATTTATGATTGTTTCAATTTTTTATTTTGTTAGTATTCTACTATATTGTATTTAATATTAGAGATATATTAATTTTAATGTATTTAATATCCCTTTGTAAAAATATATTAATATTATTCAGATTATCCTGAAGGACCGACCGTGGGTAAATAAAGTTATCTTATCTTATCTTACCAAACACCCCCAAAATCCCAAAATCCGACCAAAACCATGCACTAACCCCTTACCTCAAAAATACGAGCAAAAAAAAAGTTGACCAAACACCCCCGAAATGACCCAAAATCCGACCAAAACCATGGACTAACCCCTACATCAAAAATCTGACCAAAACAAAGTTGACCAAACACCCCCAAAAAGACCCAAACTCCGACCAAAACCATGGACTAACCCCATACCTCAAAAATCCGGCAAAAAGAAAATTGACCAAACACCCCCAAAATGACCCAAAATCCGACTAAAACCATGGACTAAAACCTTACCTCAAAAATCCGACAAAAAAAAAAAAGTTGACCAAACACCCCCAAAATCCGATCACAACCACGGACTATCCTCTTATCTCAAAAATCCGACCAAAAAAAAAAGTTGACCAAACACCCCCAAAATGACCCAAAAACCGTCCAAACCATGGACTAACCCCATACCTCAAAAATCCGACAAAAAAAAAGTTGACCAAACACCACCAAAATTACCCAAAATCCGACCAAAACCATGGACTAGACCCTTACCTTAAAAATCCGACCAAAAAAAAAAAGTTGACCAAACACCCCCAAAATGACCCAAAATCCGACCAAAACCATGGAATAACCCCTTACCTCAAAAAACCGACCAAAAAAAAAAAGTTGACCAAACACGACCAAAATGACCCAAAATCCGACCAAAACCATGGACTAACCCCTTACTTCAAAAATCCAACCAAAAAAAAAAAGTTGACCAAACACCCCTAAAATGACCCAGTTTCAGTTTATTTTTTTTTTATAAACTATGTATATTGCCAAAGCAACTCGATAACTAAAGAAAATAATTTCTAACAATAACTAGTAACGAATTATAAAATATGTTGTTCTTTATGGTATAAGTTAAATTAACCCTATACCTCAAAAATGACCCTAAATCCGACCAAAACAATGGACCAACCCTTAATTCAAAAACGACCCGAAATCGGACCAAAACCATGGATTAACCCCTACTGTAAAAATGAGCGAAAATCCCATGGACTAACACCTTACCTCAAAAATGACGCACAATGCGACCAAAACCACAGACGAACTTCTTACCTGAAAAATGACTGCAAATTCGAATAAAACCATGGACTAACCCCTTACCTCAAAAATGACCCAAACTCTGACCGAAACCATGGACTAACCCCTCACCTCCAAAACGACCCATAATCCGACCTAAACAGTGGACTAACCCCCAACAAAACAAATAGATTAACTCCTTACCTAAACAATGACCCAAAAACCGACCAAAACCATGGAGTAACATGTTACCTCAAAATTAACCGAAAATACGACCAAAACCATGGACTAACTTCATACCAGAAAATGACCCAAAATCCGACGAAAACCATGGACTAATCCCTTACATCAAAAATGACCCAAAGTCGGACCAAACCCATGGATTAACCTTTTACCTTAAAAGAGAAACAAAGTCCGACCAAAACCATGGACTAATTTCTTTCCTTAAAAATGACCCGTAATCCGACCAAAACCATGGACTAACCCCTTACCTGAAAAAGGACCCACAAGCGGACCAAAACCATGGACTAACCCCTTACCTTAAAAGTGACCCTAAAAAGCGACGAAATCCATTTGCAAACCTTTTACCTTAAAAATGAGTTGAAAAACGACCAAAACTATGGACTACCCCCTTACTTCAGATTTACCCACAATACGACCAAAACCATGGACTAACGTCTTACCTGAAAAATGACCTTAAAACCGACTAAAAACCGAGTAAACACTTTCCCCAAAATCCGAAAAAATCATGGACTAACTCCTTTCCTCAAAAATGACCCATAATCCGACCAAAACCATGGACTAACCCCTTACCTCAAAAAGGACCCAAACTCTGACCGAAACCATGGACTAACCCCTCACCTCCAAAACGACCCAAAATTCGAAAAAAAAAACGATGGACTAATCCCCAACAAAACAAATAGATTAACTCCTTACCTCAACAATGCCCGAAAAACCGACCAAAGCCAAGGAATAACATGTTACCTCAAAAATAACCGAAAATACGACCAAAACCGTGGACTAATCTCTTTCCTTAAAAATGACCCAAAATCCGACCAAAACCATGGACTAACTTCTTACCAGAAAATGACCCATAATCCGACCAAAACCATGGACTAATCTCTTTCCTTAAAAATGACCCAAAATCCGACCAAAACCACGGACTAACTTCTTACTCTCAAAAACAATTTTCCATCGAAATAGCGAAAAGATAACTTTATTTTCACACGATAAATTGGTCAGCAAAGCTGGTGGGGTGGTGTATGTATCTATAAATAACTTAAAACAATCATTTTAAAAATTTTAAAACCGAATCTTAAATTATATACAGTTTCAACATATATAAACAAGTGTTTTAATAATATACAAAGCGGCTGCAGTCTTCAATAGACTCAAAGTTTATTTTATTGGTATCAAAATTATTCAGTAACAAGAGAAATCCAGAGGGTTCGACCCATTCAACGTAAAAGTTAATTTTGTTCATCATAAGAGTACATTTTTTAAAAAATGAAACGGAACCAACTCAAAACTTTAATTCAAAATGTTACAGTTTTAAAAAAACGTCTTTTTTAATTTTTCTGTTTTTCCTTGCGATTTTATGAATACCTCAATACTGTTGCATTCACAAATACTCGAAGGCAAGAACGAAAGTAATTAATGGAGGTGAACACTTAATAGAGGTCCAAATGACAAAAAAGGGGAGTTAATTTCGGAAGCTGATGAACGCGTAAAAAAGGATGGCCGCTTCATACGGTGTCGCTTAAGATAGGTTTGACTGTACTAGTGGTCAAAACTGATACATTTAACTACTGATGACGTCATTTTTGCATAAATTTGTTTAAACAATTTAAAAGAGTTGAATAGAAGGCAGTTAATCAAATAATTTCAATTTATTATTAACAGTTATTCTCAGGAAATTGAGGTAAAAAGTAATAGTGGCAACAAAAAAAAAAGTCGGGATTGATTCTCGTGACTATTGCCAGTCCCCTTGAATGCGAGACCATTAACCAAAATGGCGGATTTTCTTTTTTTCAATGTTCAACCGAAATCAACAACTTGTTTGAGAAACGCTTCATCTCAACATTATATGCCATGACACAAAGAAAAAATATTTCTTCCAACAAAACAATCCTCCTTTATTTGCTCTGGGCTTCCTTTTTTATCTTTAAATATAATAATTACCACTAGAATTAGGAGTCGTCCATTTTTCTCATCACTTTTACGAGTGTACAAAACGAACGCTTTTTGCCAACCCCCTCCCCCCCAGTATACGTAAGCAATAAAATGACGATTTTCCTGTATCTTTTCTACTTATAATTCAACGCTTCGTCCGCCATTGTGTTTGAATCCACGTGGAACATCAAAGTAAAGGAAGACGTTATTAATACGTCATGCCCCTCAGATGTCTAGTCCCAGGCCATTTCTGCCAATTCAGACTGATCATAGGTTCCAGGAATGAAAAAAGTATCGCATTGGGGGCAAAACCAATTCCTGTTCAATTATTGGCTTAAACTTGGTTTTTGCTGAAATAATTTTATCGTCATTTTTGAAATTTGAAAAAAGTGTGCATCCGCCTTGGAACCCCTTTCCACAACATACATTTTGTACGCTCTTGAAAATAATGAGAAAAATGGACGAGCCCTCAGCTAATAGGCCAATAATATAAAACCAATATTAAAGCTAATTTCCTAAGCAACAGCTAAAGTTCTTAAATCTTAACTTAGTGCGAAGTACTGTTATAAAACTATAAACCTGTGAGTTGAATATAAAAAGTATTAACAGATTTTTTCAACTGTCCTGCAAGTTGATACGTTTGAAGTAGAAAGTACGCGGTAAACTTGGCCGGTGTTGGCACAGATACAGAGTTTGAAACGAATAATTTTCTCACCAATGTCTTTGTCCAGAGTTTCGGGAAGCTTCTTTGATAAGGTAACTCCTTTAAAACCTTCCACATGAACGCTCTGTGCCTGTAAAAAAGAAAAAAAATCATAACATTACAATTTAGAAACTACAGGAGGAATTAGCTTTTGTGGGCACAAGAAAAGGAAAATTTGGATCCATTCGCTCAAGTTATTAACCCTTTAAGCCCCAGGCAATTTATCAATGCCTAACTTCTCCTTACATAACTCAAACAAACAGTATAACTGGTAATGAGAAACTTGGAATTGATCAAGTGGAATAAGTTGTGGCAGTTGAAAAGCCAAATTCTCCCAAACTGCTTATATAGAAAGTATGGAACTCAGTTGGGAGAATTTACCAACATGCAATTTGTCGTGTTTGGGGCTTAAAGGGTTAAAGAACTTAAGTAAAAAAAAATTGCTCTTGTTGGAATAAATGACACTTGCAGAAATTCTCATAACCTTGGCTCTCCACCATACTTATGATTGTCGATGCTCTGGCCAACACTTGCTAAAACCTGAATTAAAACATTTCTATAATGATGGTAAAAACAATTAAATGCCTGAAATCCGAAACAGATGATAAGACGTTGCACTTACTAAAGACGAATGGATTGCCACACCTTCATCTGAATTGATCATCAATATTTTACCATCAAGATAAACCCCCTCGTTACCACTGACTACAGCTGACATGCTTGCACTGAAATTCAGGTCCTGGTCTTCATTGCTAACGACCTGTGAAGATCAAAGATTTATTTTCTTCGAGTAATGTTCAGTTCACGTTCGAAAGAAACATTTCTTTTCTTTTTCATGTTAAAGCTTCAAGTTTTCACTTTACTACTGAAAATCCTGAGCGGGCAAGATGAGCCTATCTTGCCCGCTCGTGTAACCAATCAGAACACAGAATTCGCTTCATCTTGCCCACTCAGCAAGCCTGCCATATAATAAAGACTGCTATTGCATCGGCCTTTATAATGAAAAATATCAAATCTACTCCAGCTACTTAGGTTATGCACAAAATCTAATAAACACTAGGTTGAAATATTTAATCACCATCTAAGAAGTGTAAGATCTCAACAATACTCTGTCAAGGGGCTTAATGTTCAAAAACTACAGCTTCCTGCTCTTCTTTAATATATCAATGATAAAACATTTCAACCTAAAGGTGCGGTAATACGTGCTACAAAATCAAACTACAAAACGTGCAACATTGTTGCGTTGCGAGTTTCAGATCGATGTAGCACGTATTACCACACACCCTACAGCATGTTGTGCAACAATTTTTCGTTGTTGCACGATTCAGAATCAGTTGTTGCACAAAGTAGAGAGAGAGCTTCTACTTCGTGCAACATTGTTTCCAGTTGCGCTACAATGTAATCGTCAAAGACCGCTCCTGATTGGCTACGCTGATCAGCTAGGTCGTCATGACAACAATGCTTGCCTGAATGGCAGAAAACAAAGATGGCGGACCTAATTCAGCGTGAAGACGAAGTTTCTGAGAATACAACTGATGAAAACCAAGATGTATCCCCTGATTCGAAAGATTTATTGAAAGAAGACAAATTGACGTCACAACAGACAAATCACAACGCTAGCTTGGCGCAAAAAAGCCACGCAATATACTTTTGATGTTGAATTTGTAGCGTGCGTAGTAATACGTGCTACATCAATCTGAAACTCGCAACGGAACAATGTTGCACGTCTTGTAGCTTGATTTTGTAGCACGTATTACCGCACCTTAAAGTGGATTAAACCATGCGTTTTATCTGTACTTGATGGTGCCATTCAAAATTTTTTTCAAAAAAGGGTTTTTTGACTACTCATCTTTTACTTTACTTCTTTCCACTTACCCTTGTCTCGTGTTCTTGATAACGTTTCGGCAATCCTGAGGGCAGGACAAGGGTAAGAGTGGAAAGAAGTAAAGTAAAAGATGATTATTACCACGGACACAGTAGCCCAAATAAGAAGACTTGCAAGTTATTGAGTACTCATGTCATAGCTAAGCAGCTCTTACCCGATGAGTAATAAAGCCATCAGCAGAAACCTGTCGTCCACTAATATGTTCTGGAAGGAGCAACACCTTTGTACCATTAAACTGAAGAACAGTCTTCATAGAATATGGGTCAACAAACTTGAAACCCTTTCTCCCTCTGATCACGGTATCACCAGCACCAACTTGTACTGAAATGTAAATTATTTTATTCTTCATAAGCAACTCAATAAAATATATTTCAATAAACAATTCATTTTATAGACTTCATGAAAAATCGTTTTGTTTAAGACAGGGCTCGTGCTGATATTCAAATACAACATTCAAGGAGTATTCAAGAGTTTAAGAATTTTATATATATATATAAGTTAAGAATCAAAGAGGACACATCGATTCACTGTGACTCTGAGTTTCGCACCAAAGCGCTCGTCAGACAGAACTTTATTCAATAAGAACCATACCTCCTTATATACAAATTAGATAAGTAGTTAATCAATTCACTAGTGTGATGTTCTATTTTGCGTGTGAAATAAAGATTCTATAGAGCTATTGTTGGCGGCTTGTGAAGTTTGTTAAGTAAAATTTATTCTCGTGGCGGGATTTAGAAATGAGTTCTGTTCTTTAATAAAGACGGCTTCTTGGCTTTAACTAAATAAAGTTTTTCCTTAAAGTAGAGCGAAGCATATATAAAGGTATAGAGAAAAAACAACAACTACAATTTCATTTCGACAAGCCTGTTTCATGAGTCGTATGACTCACTTGTCAGGAGACTTTAATGAGAAAAATATTCATAAATATCATTTTTTAAGCGTGGCTAATTATAATAATAGGAAATAGGCAAGGAAGCTGGGCGTTAAGTGTTACTGTAAGTTGTTACACAAGTGCTTTCTTTCTGTGGTGGCAGCAAGACACAAGTTCGTTACGCTTGTTTAATGACGAAAGATCGGGGCGTCAGATAATAATAAATTTCTCTTTAAGACAAAGATTACATCTTTTGTTTGCACTGCTGTAAGGTTTAGAACATGATAAGATGCGCCATGAGATTGACTACTCGATGTTGCTGTCCTTTAATTTCCAAATTTTTGTTGAGTTCGGTGGAGTTCCTGAAGCGTGAATGTCGGAATGATGCGGTGTGATTTCTGTCTTGTTTTGAAGTCATTTTCGGTTAGTCCAACGTATGTTTCATTAGTGAGATTGTCCTTTCGTATGACTGTGGCTTAATAAATCACTGATGACTGGAGGCAGTTTCCGTTAAGTGGGCATGCGTTTGCTGTAATATTCTCGGATGATTTTAATAAGAGCTTGTTGTGGTTGTCGATGATCTGTTTAGTGTTGTTCATGTTGTTTTTTCTCTATACCTTTATATATATATCGATTCCCAGCTAATTAAATCTGGCTGTGGTGCTGTGCTCCGAGGTTATTTATGGATCGTGCTCTGGGGCCGAGCACCTAGACGACAGCACAGCTTCTTTGGTCCGACATCGTTGAGCTGCGTCCTTGGCACTTCAGCCTCTGGCTGTGAGAGAGGGCAATTAACAAACGACCCCTTTACATACTGTACACCATATACTATATACTAGTCTTGTGATCATTCAAGCCACATCCAGCAGGCATTTTGCTTTCACTGCTCCTTAAATTTTACATCATTTAGTAAGTGTAACGATAAGTCAATATGTTCATATTTATTTCAAATCTAGAATATTTAGCTATATGTACTACTCGCGTGCAAAGCGTCTCATAGTCTGATCTCAGTTCTTATTAATCACATGGTAATCATTAAGAGGCGTTTATTGTGTAACAAACACTAGACCGAAAGAATTCTCGTTACATCTTTCCCCTCACAACCAAAACTAAACAAAACAATGGTTATATGCGGACCCTTAACCAGAGTCTCAGCTCAGTGGTTACTATCTGTTGAGCAATACATGTTTCATTACTTTTCCTTGTGCCAGGCAGGTGCTTGGCAGGTTCGGGTAGACTGTTGTAGGGCAGTGCTGTCACCTGCAGTAGATGGCGGGTCGGTTTTGCCGTACAGGTAGACTGACTGCCTCTAAATCTGTGTCTGGCTCCTCTTCTTTTAGAGGAGTGGGCTCATTAGTCTTGAGGAGATGTCGTCGGTTATGCCGGTATTCTGTGTTTTCTACTTTCACGACGTAGCTCCAGTCATGTATCTTCTCCATGCAAGTGCCCCTACTCCACTTCTTCTCACTCGGACGCCTCATGGACACTGCTTCTCCTGGGTTGTTTTCTAAACGCTGCTCTGCTCCTCTATCATAATAAAATTTCTGTCATTTTCTACCTGTCAGAACCCTTGTCTCTTGTACGATGTCGTTTATAGGCCGTAGGAGCTCCCCTGCCAAGGGCGTAGCCAGATTCGAAAGTTAGGGGGGTCAAATTTTTGTTTTAAAAGGCAAAGATCGGGTAGTAGGGTTGCTATTTTTAGAAGCAAATTACCTGTTTAGGGTAAAAAAACTACCTGTATTTGGTCGCATTTTTG
>JAOEHV020442902.1:0-10308 GCA_025447995.2 Isaurus tuberculatus | reverse complement strand
TTCAATGAAAATTCTCGTGTTATGTGTAATAAACAGCTTACGTCATAGAAAGTGCTTTGTACGGGGTTTTATTCACTTGTTGTTTGTGTCAAAAGTTCTTACTCGCTCGTACCTCGCTCGTTCGGTTTTTGACACAAACAACACATGAATAAAACGCCGCACTTTCTATGACGTAAACTATATCTAATTCATGCCAATATTCTCTAGTTTTTTTACGACTTCAGAAGATATATATTTCACATCATGGTCAGGTCAGTGTTTTTAAGTCATCATGGTTGTCGGATAACGTGAATACTGACTAATCTAGATTGCCGGCTCCATGAATTACTAATCAAGATCAAAAATCAAATTGATACCTTTCGTGTTAGACATGGTCAACAAAAATTAAAAAGGGAAGTTTAACTCTTTTGACCTATCTAGATGGTTTTAAGTTTTCTTTTTATGGAGTAGTGGCAGGTTTTGGTGGTAATCCTTACAGCTTTTGATTTCCATTCAAGGGGAAGACCGTTGGTTGTGTACACTGATGGTTCAAAGTGGCTGGAAGCTTGAATACTGCGCAGCCGCAGAGGATTATACGTTTTGTCCTGACAATTTTAATGAATTCTTCAACCAACGAAGACGGTGGATACCATCAACGATGGCTAACCTTGCTGTTTTGATCAGCGAGTGGAAAATAGTCCTCAAAAACAACGACCTCATTTCCTTCCTGTTCATTCTGTATCAAGCTTTGATTGTCTTTTCCACGATAATATGGTAATGTTATGACACTATGTGCAATAAATGATTTTTTTTATATATATGGTCCTCAGTTATAACATTCGTTATGACAAAACTTTAAATACCCATCATTCTGAATTTTAAATTAGTTTAGGTTTTTTCAATAATAATACAAAGTGATGTGGAAAAGTTACACCAAGTCATGGAAAGAAAGTCAGTAACCTCTTGAAAAAGGGAAAAATCCTGACTTAAAATGATGATGAATAGCAACGATCGTAATGATACTAACAATCGTAATGATAGTAATGATCATCGTAATTATCCCCGTCATCACAAGTGATTAACTATCGTAAACGCGAACCAACCATAATAATGTAATTTTTTTTATAATACTGATATTTTATATACCTCAAACAATGATGAAAACAGCATTAAATCTAAGAAACAATTTTATTCATTCAAAACTTTCAAAATTAAATGGTGTTGTATTCTATCTTGGCCACAAAGGCCTTTAAAGTGAGCAAAACAAAACACACTACTGCATGAAACAAAGTCGCTCTTCAAACTGTTCACGTGACTACACACAGGTAGCCCAAATATACTACAAATGGCAACACAAAATGAATTAGCGGAAAGCTCAACATTTTCCATAGCAAAATATAAAAAATACAAAATATGTAAATACGTACACTCACTCCGTATCAATAAAAGCAGAGTTTTAAGAGAGTCAAGTCAAAAGGGTTCAATTCGTCCTCATCAAAAACAATAAACTTGGCTTGGTGTTTGTTTAATTCCACAAGGGCATTTTCTTTAGGGTTTTTTAGTTCATTTTTAATTTTCAAAGGTCTCACAACTTTTTGAGTTAATTGTTCAGTTTCCTTGTATTAGTGTTCCGCAATAAACTTACCAACTGGACCATGTAACTTTCACAAATCGTTTTTACATTTTGAATGAAAAAATAATGTTTTATTGGTCGTCAGTAGTTTTCGCGCCAAAGAGTGACGTAGTTTTCCGAGCGATCAGTGCATCGTTCACTGACTATAAATATCGTTTATCAAATCAAATGCCGCGAACAATGTTTTTTTTCCACCGGTGAAATCCAATCGTTCGTGTCGCTGATTAGTTATGACCAAAAACAAAACAACTTTTTATTACTGCCGCATAAGTGAATAAATATTAGTACTTATATAATAAAGTTTTATTTAAGTTATTGATTTTACATATATTAATATGTAAGCCTCCCTATAATCCCAATATCGAAACTGTGTTAATGTTTAAAAGTTTTAAATTTTTCATCCTTTTTTTCGCAATTTCTTAAATTGAGTGCATAACCGCGATGATTGGGTCCCCAAAGTTACTGATGTCTTATTTTTTTACAGTCCTGCGACGGTGATTCTAATCATGTTTGGTGGGTTGGCATATGTTGACCTTGGTTTGAACCAGACGGCAATTCTTATTGTACTTTGTACTATCACGGTCCTGTATGGACTAATATGTCTTTATACCTCGCAAGATTTCCAGCTAAAGGTTAGTGGTTTTATAATAGGATTTAATATCATAGAGAATCTAAATTGTACACCAACTCTAATTTTTGTATAAAATATCTCCTCGGTCGTTGAAACCCTTTTCTCTAATAACCCATGTCCTTCTCGAAAGCAGTATTAAAAAAGCCCCCGTTGTCCCCTCACTGGCAATTAATTTTTAAAGTCATGAAGCGTGGATGCATACAGTACTTTGAATATTTATTCAGATATGATACTTTTTTGATAGCATGCTTCGGAAACTTTAGATTATTGGCTCTTTATTCAAGTTCATGCTTCTTTGCCTTTTGATGTAATATGGTTTTGAAACATCCCCGGACAAAAAGTTCGTTTTCTCAGTAACTCAAAACACTCGAAGTGAACTCCAAGCGGCATCCATTGTTGGCTAAATTTGTAATGTAGAAATGAGGAGCTCATTGGGTAAAATATGAAGACTAACGTACTGGTCAAAGATTATAATTGGCATATCTGCAAACGCTGATGTTAGCAAGAAATTAGGTTAATAATAATAATAATATTAATATTAATAATAAAAATAATAATGATGATGGTCTTTCTTAAAAGGTTCATCAAACGTTAAAAAACTATGATGTATATCAATCAATCAATCCAATTTTAATCCGGGTTTATCACCGTAAACGGGGTTGGCTGGATTTACCCCACTTTGGCAGCAATCTCTCCAACTCCCACTCTCCATCTCGCTCGATTCATGGCATCCTTTTTCTCCAAACCAACACTCTTGCTCTCCTTCTCCACTTGCATCTTCCACATCTTCTTTCGTCGTCCTCGCTTGCTCTTGCCCTTCACTTCAAACTCCAATGCTTTTCTCACAATGTGAAAGATAAAAATGGTATCTTCACTGGATACCAAATTTTCCTCACGGGAGAAATCCTGGTATTTCATTGGTGTCTGTATAATATATAACTTACTAATCTCGTCTGTACGGTCATTACAACAAGGCCTCTGTCTGAGATTACCGGCAATGACCTCACTTTCGGTAAATAAGTAGTATTTGTTATTTTCAAATCACTTGCTTGTTTAAAGGTTGCCAAACTCCTGACGATTGTCTTCGCACTTTTAATGGCATGCGTTACAGTCGGAATAGCAGCAAGTATTGGAACTGACCTAGCAAAGAGGAGCAGTGCTGGCGGTAGATCACCTGCGAAAAACCACTCTGATCTTCTCAACCCATCAAAGTTCCTCAATAGAATTCACAGCAAACATTCTTTGGTCAACGGAACGGGAGAACTTTACATGGAGCAGCTTCCTGGTACGTAACAGTCAAATAGCAACTTAATTTGTCTCTTGTGGCTTTTGTTCACAAAGAGACTATAACATTAAATGAAATCCCTCTGGAAACCTTGCTATCATGGTTCAATCCGTTAAGCTATGGTAAATATTTACAATGAGGAAAGTCTTTGTATATTATATCAAATGGATAAAAAAAAACGCGAAACATTAGACTGAATATTGCAAAATTAAATTCAAGTTGTGAAGCCAACCAACGATGTTTAAGTATTTCTAGGAAATTGACAAACTAACACTCTTAGATTTTAGATTAAATCCGGGTTAATTCCGGCTTCTAGGAAACTGCTTACCTATATATTCGTTTGGCTAAGTCAGACTTAAAATTAAGGTTAACATAAAGTCAAGCTTGTTAAAGTTTAGGTTTAGACAACGGAGTTTAAGAGATAAGTTAGTCTATTCTACGAAAACGGATTTCATCCAACTATAGATTTGTTTGTTTGCAGATTTGTCGTCGATTCTTCGTGCTACGTTGCCATCTTACCTACAAGATCCAAAAGAAACTACTCCAACACCATTTAGTAAATTGGATAGTCAACTCCCTGTAGCAGTCAGCTCTCTGTACCTATTTGGACTCATTGGAATATTTATTTTGACAGCTCTCCTTCATCCTTTCGAGGCCTATTGTGTGGTAAACGGTTTCTGGTATCTTCTGGGTCTTCCATCCGGGTACCTGCTGCTCATCGTGTACTCGGTGTGTAACATGACAGATAGGTCCTGGGGTGAGTAACGTGATGTAGCGAGCAATTATTATAGGTAATCGAATGAGGTCGAGTCAAATTTCGAAAAAAATCACGCGTCTTTTGGCCTAATTCGTGCGGGAGAGCAATTCTTTCAGAATTTGCCAAAAGACAAGTGATTTTTTTCGAAATTTAGGACGAAAACTCCTCAAATTACCTTTTAATAATATAGCAGATAAATTAGTCATGGGACGGCTCTCTAGAAAAAAATGCTCTGTTTATGAAGTGCATGCAAACATCAGTACTAGTTATTAGTGACTTGCAAACCATATCGCCAAAGCGAGGCCACTAGGCATGTACAATTAGCTTTATTTAAACAACATTGCAGTGAAGTTCACACAGCACACACCAACCCAGGATGGTGTCTAGCGATCTAGCAGGGCCGGATCCAGGAGGGGAGGTTATGGGGGTTGCAACCCCCCCCCCTTACATAAGGGAAAAAATATATCTAACAAATATCAACCTCAAAATGCACCAAATGCCCGGAAAATAAGGGTTAAATTTGCAAATTTTCCGGGGGAGCATGCCTCTGGACCCACCTAGTAAAGCTTCGCTCCCTTGGGGCTCGCCTAAAGTTCCAACCTAAATATAGATTCTCTACACTCCCTCCCCCCTCCTTTTCAAAAATCCTGAATCCAGCCCTGTCTCGCCTAGCAGTTGAACCTGCTTCCTTCACTTTTGTCTTGTTATCAACCAAAGAAGGCCAATTTGGCTTAATATAAATTTGTATTTTTTTCAATCCTCAAGGAGCATTCAAAGATTTTAAAGAGCAACAACTAACCCCTTTTCGGATTTCTTTGCCATCGAAAGCTGTAGAGACACTGGTTAAAATTTTTAAAAAAATATGGAAATCGGCCAAGTACTTTATTTTTTATGCGTCGTTGAATATCGCGCGGGTTTGGTTCACCACAGAGCAGTTGAACAAAAATCGGAAGTCTGGGGTGAGCCAGATGTGACGTCACTCAAGGTTTTCTTCCTTTTATATTTGGTGAAATCTCGGCCTTGAGTGACATCATCCTTTTTTTCGAACCCACTCCCAATCGCACTCGGTCATTGACAATATGGCGAAAGTTTTTGGGCGAGAATAGCAATCTTCGGAAGGCGATACAAAATTAACAATTTAATGAAATTCGAAAATTTCTCCGCCAAACGTCTTCATTTCTTAAGGAATTAAAAAATAGCTTGATATTCAACATGGGGTTAATTGTACTTTAAATAAGTGATCTGTATGGCTTTCCTAACCAAACTGTTTCTAAGAATTATTTTTTGGCTCTAGAAACAAACGAACTGTCGAAAGATAGCACGGTTTTCAACGTTTTGCTTTATTCATTTACGTCATATACCCTTACGCAATATTACCTCCCCTCCGGGCTGTGCACTTATTAGATTTTGCTTTGACAGTTCGATCCTGCCATGCGTTGTTTTAGTTTTCCTTTACGGTCAGGTCTTCGCTTATGATTAAATTGGGTAACACTTGTGAGACCACAACTTCGTTGTTATATGAAAAATGTTTATTAGTTTTGTATAGGTGCTAGGTTTATCTAAAGTGGGATAACTAATCAAACTAAACAGTCTTTGACTTGTTATTAAGTTTCTAAAAATATTTGTATGGTTTTTACCTCTACATAAAAAAATATCATTACGAAAGACTAACGGATGGGAAAATGTTGGCTTTAGGAACTCGCGAAGAGAAGACTAAAAAAGCGGACGATGAAGAATGGTATGAGACCATGTGGAAAAAAATTAAGTATATCTTTACCTGCTGTCGTGAGCAACCCCCAACCCAGCCCCCTGGCGGTGCTCAGCAGCCAACACAAGCCACACGTTCAGGCGATGTAGGTATTTTGTTCCTTGGGCTCTCAACTAAATTATTTTGAGCAGTACTGTACCTTTCTTTTTTTAATGTTTGTATTTGAAACCATCATGGAAAGATTAAGTTCCCAAAAACTAATTTTGTTTTTGGTTTTTACTTCACGTAGAGAACACAGACTTTTAAAAACCAAAAAAAATTCACTCAACGTTTTAAATTTTTGTTTGTATATAAAGGAATAGCAACATTTTAGAAATTAATCATTTGACATTTTATTCAAAAAAATATATTATGGTCCAACTAATGCTTTCTACAAGCCAGTGGAATCTCGTTAGCCAATCTGGTATAATCTGGGCGCTTTATTTTTATCCGTTTCGAAATGTCCGTTCTAGCTATTGCTATGAGACTTGTACCTGATGATATTTGTCGGTGTTAAGTATAAAGAGCTGATAATGATGACTCTCTTTGTGAATGAAATTTTATATTAAATTGTCTGAATGTCTCTTCCGCTACGCCTGTCACAGTAAGCTTTTAGGAAGAATTGTACAAAACTGCTTTGCATTGTTGCAACTTTTTTAAGCGTTGTGTCTAGCCTCAAATCAAAGATTTTTGAAGAATACTGAATGGATTTTTTGGTTGAAGGATTTGCATGCAGTTGTCTTTTGCTCCACTTAAACCAACTGTTACATTTGCTATCGTTGAATACAAAGACAAATTTCAGAAACAAATCGCCGGCTTGAAAATAACCAATTTCTACGACACCTACCAGTTTAAATTTGTGACTCTAGTTTGTTCAAATAGGTTTTAAAACTACAAATTTTGAAATTTTTCTAATTCTTACTCAGGAACTTTCTGATACCAGTAGTTCTCCCATCACGTCAGAAGATGACGACACTCTGCCCCAGCCGACTCAGGAAGTTGAAATTCCTACCACTTCGGAAGGAACAGCCTCTAACGAGCTTCCTAAGTCTGTTCTCAAGCCGAGCAAACTGCGAAAGGCACCAAGCATCGGTAAGTACTAAAGTTTTTTTTTCTTTTTCTTTTTTTCAATAGAGCATTTTTACACCATCCCAAAATACACAAATGACAATAGACAGGGGCGGCCATGTCGCAAAGAAAATAACCAACATGGCCGCTTTGACGTCACATGAAAACGCCCTATCATTGACTGATGATAACAGCATTAAACTTGTTGTGACAACATTATGTGTTTAAACTTAGCGTCTAATTCGTCTTTTAGTGAACACTAAATAAAACGCTGAATAGGGTGTGTCAAACTTTAGAAAGGAAGGGAGGAACTGGGGCTAGAAAAATCAGTAGAAAGAAAAAAAGCGAGGAAGTTAGTTCTGGAAAGCAGGTATAATCTTCTTTTTCTCCGTGGATTGTTTGTCGAAACCATACACTTGTATTAAATTATTTTTTTAGTTATAAAAAGGTCCGCTGGGTCTTATAAGTCTGACATGTTTTATGAAAACTGAAGGTTGGGGAACGATTCCTGACTAAAAAGGGAAATCTAAAGCCATTATTTTTTAGACTCTTAAAAATAGAACTTGGTATTCATCAACTGCTAATAATATATCCATTGCAAGATACTCTACTTGAAGCACTTGCAGTCCTTGCAGTCTAATTAACACATTACTCTACTAGGATAAAATTAACCCCGAGGACTACATATTTTAAAATAGTTCATTTTGCTTTGATAATAGCGAAAATGCCCGTTAGGTGTTGAATGAAGATATAATTTGAAAATGTGGCTTGTGTGGTGTGGTATTTTAAGTGACAAAAACCCTTTAAAGTGCTATTTAAACAGGAAGGGGGGGGAGAGAGATGTTGAATTGATCGTTTAAAAGATAACACCGTAAAAAAAGCACGATAATCCTTGTAGTGACTTTCATTCAAGATCAATTTGAAAAACAAACAAATTCTTTTTTCATAAGAGGAGGAATCGAGGAGGTCAATAGGCTTTCGCTATCCGGGTGAAAAAAAGGTGACGTTTGCCCCCAACCTTCCCAAGCTTCATTCCGAGACTCCAGTGGAGGAATGGTTACAAGGTGACATGGAGGTGAGCTTAAAGGTTTGGTAAAGATGTATTTAGATATTAAGTGCGATTTTACACAACCAAAGTAAGAGTTATGCAGTGTTTTACAGTTGGCATACGATGGAAGTCGTTAGCGCGATGTTCTGTTTAAGAGACTTGGATGGATGGATGGATGGATGGATGGATGGATGAATAAATTGATGGATGGATGGATGGATGGATGGATGAATAAATTGATGGATGGATTGATGGATGGATGGATGAATAAATTGATGGATGGATGGATGGATGGATTGATGGATGAATGGATGGACGGATGGATGGATGGATGGATGGATGAAGGGAGGGAGGGACGGACAGACGGACGGATCGATGGATGGATGGATGGATGGATGGATGGATGGATGGATGGATGGATGGATAATAATAATAATAATAATAATAATAATAAAACTTTATTTAAACACGGTTATTACATCAAAGATTGAAACATTTCGGCTCAAGCTTTGTTCTACCTGCAAGCCGTGTATTAAAATGCTATAATACAATTTTTAAATGGAAAAATTACAATAGTAAATTAAGAAATTACATTGAATTCCTAAAAATTACAAATCAGTAAATTATTACAAATTTGTGATATTTATCTATACAATTCAAATTAAAAATTACATATTCGATGCAGATCAATAGATTTCAGTCTTTTCTTAAAGGTTTCAAGTGAGGTTATTTGTTTTACGTCGTTTGGGAGAGAATTCCAGACCTTTGCTCCAGTAAAGGCAAAGCTTTTGTTATAGTAATCGGTGCGATGGATGGATGGATAGGTGGATGGATGGATGGATGGATTGATGGATGGATAGTAAGTTAACACCTTTGGCAGCCAAAAGGCTGAATTACAGATGAGTTTAAGCAATTTGGTTAAAATTTTTAAAATCAAAATATAACTCTATATTTAATCACATACAAAAAGGAAAATGCTAGGTAAACGTTTAAAAAGGTTGAAATTCGAATTACAGTTACTTAAACTGAAGATGACAGTTGATCTTCCGAAGCAAGGTAGCAAAATAAAAAATGCTGTTTTCTTTATAAAGTTTACTTCTAAATCTAGAAGTGGAAAATTAAATGAGATTCGTTGGCCAAGCAGTTTTGATGCTTGTTTGGCTTTGTTAACGTTGATTTCTTTGAAAGCGAAAAGCAAACGTAAAAACGAATACCATTATAACCTCATAAACAGATATACGCTTATTTTTACAAACTAGCTCTTACTTCATTCAATTTTTTTTTTCATTGAAGGATTTGTACGTTGATAACTTCAAACGGAATGGCTACGATAACATCAGCTTCATTGCTGGTATGACTGACAAGGTATTTTTTTTTACTCTTCTTCAGTAGCATTATTATTATAAGTCAGGTAGTACATACGTTGTAGTACCAAACTTGAAGCCACTGATATGTGCACGAAGGCCGCGTTGGTAGTGGGCATTACCCCTTGAATATTCCGTAAATAAAGTGATTCTGATGTTAGCAGCCATGAGCAGTTGTTTCGGCCTTTTGGGGCATCTTCAGCATGGGGTAACTAACATTCAGGCTCAGATATTATTATATTATATTATATTATATTATATTATATTATATTATATTATATTATATTATATTATATTATATTATATATTTATAGTTTAAATAAAAATTTGTGTGGGGAGAAGTTGTAAAAGAGATTATCTAAGCAAAAGATAAAATTATTGAAAATTAGGGTAACAGTGATTCATTAAAATCTGAGTGAATATTTCAATTAGTTTTTTAAAATTGATATGTTGGTGTTTTCAGGATTTGAGGGAAATTGGAATTACGACTCGTGGGCATCGCAAGCGTATTCTGTACGCCATCGAAAAAATTCCACACATTGAGATTGAACAAAACGTTCCGGTAAGGACCTTAATTGTTTGTTATTTATGGGACTCGCTAACCTGATAATTTGCTTTATTATAATAATT
Source organism: Isaurus tuberculatus (assembly GCA_025447995.2). NCBI lineage: Eukaryota > Metazoa > Cnidaria > Anthozoa > Zoantharia > Zoanthidae > Isaurus > Isaurus tuberculatus. The sequence goes on along the minus strand of JAOEHV020442902.1, from coordinate 166 downwards.
GCAATTTCCTCAAATTTGATTGGCCCACTCTAAACTCTATTTTTCCCTAATCGCCTTGGAAAACTGTCCGATAACAAAACTCTGTTATTGGCTACTTGTTATCAGCTACCTGTTATCGGACAGTTGAATGAACCAATCACAATCTGGTTGTCAGGATTTCTGACCA
>JAOEHV020442793.1:0-10309 GCA_025447995.2 Isaurus tuberculatus | reverse complement strand
TTTTTCCCATGAAAACCATGGAAAGTTTGGGGTGCGGCCTATACGCGGGTGCGGCCTATCCGTGGGTAAATACGGTAGTTTTAAGTTCCTCTAGCCCACTGTCAAAGAGTGTCTCACCTATGCGATTTCTCCCTATATATCAGTTGCTTAGGTTGGCAGGTTTACATATAATAACTGCTATCAATATCCAACTACGGGTATGACCTTCAATTAAGGCTGTATTAATTCCGCACATAAAGACAGAACTAACTGTTCCTCTACTTTATAGTTGTTACCTCAAAATGTACAGTGTTACCATTTTACTTCAAATCTGCTCCAAACTGATGATGCACATTTTGGGTTTACCTAGAATGAATCTATTTCCAAAAATGAACCTTTGAGACATCTGACTTAAGTAAGGATTCATATCTTCTATCACCTTGCACAATTCAAAAATTGTTGGGATCTTTGATTTTCAAGACACATAGCTCTAAATAGATAACAATTTATAAATAAGGTACCATTCAACCTAGTGCTTTTGGTCATTCTTTAAATGCTGTGGAAATGAAAGATACAATGCACGAGTTTGTTACTTATGTTTGATAACAAGAGCTTGAATTAGAATGGAAGTTCGACCTCGAAATTGGTGCCACTCACTCACTCACTCACTCATGATACAAGTTTGAATAAATCGCTCAAATTTGCCTGGCTAAAACATTTTTTTGAAAAGTCTTTATGTTTTAATACTTTGTTTGTGTTTGAGTTTTATCAGTTATTTACCAGTGATTCCCCTGCTGTCATTGCTGTTTCATTTCACTCTGAGTGAACTAGCTAATATTACCATTGGCTGAAAGTGAACATCAAGAAGACAATATGATGCTTAAAAACACCAACATTGCCACATCTATGACAGTCAATGGCAGGCAACTATAGAGGATTTAAAGGAGATTGTATACCAGGGCAGCAAAGTGACAATGGATGATGACTGTGAAAAGTAAATCAACTCCAGCATCAATAAAGCAAACCATGCAAGCCTTTGTGATGCTCAAACCAGTCTGGAGATCTTGAAGTTACAGCACCAAAATGAAAATTAGGATCTTCAGAAGCAACATCCTGAGCATCCTCCTGTATGATGCAGGATACTGGAAGGCCACTGCCACCACTGAGCACAAGCTAGAGGTATTCCAGAACAAGTTTTTGTGGCACATACTGAGGATCTTCTGGCCGAACACTATATTGTATGAGGAGCTTTGGAGAAGAGCAGGAATATACACAGTTTAGGAGACCATTCAGACACAGTGATGTTGATGGCTGGGGTATGTCCTCCACATGCCATCCAACTCAATTCCCAGGACAGTGCTCTGGTGGACACCACAGGGGAAGAGAAACCAAGGCTGTCCCAGAGAAAGATGGAGTCGCATTTTTCAAGACTTCAGGGAGAAAGGGCTGACAATGGAGACAGCACAGTGAATGGCAACTGACATAAGCAGATGGAGGCCCCTTGCCATCACCTTATGTGCTGGACAGTGCAGAGAGGATTAACTAAACTAACTATTAATTTTAGCAGTGATGTTGTGTCCAATTTTTGAAGCAATGTATGCAGTTCAAGCAAATGTAAAGAGATGCCTAAAAAAAATGGATCAAATCTTCTTTAAAGCCCGATTTTTTTGTGGCATCTCTTTTGCATTTTTTTAAAACTATGAACACAGCTATGAAGATCGTTCACAACAATGTTGCAAAATCCCATCTTTGTTGGTAATTCTTTCACTCTATACTTCTTAATAAGTAAAAGCTTTTGTTTCATCCCTTGTACTCTTGGCCAGTGTGCTTACAACTCCTTTCATATTTTCTATTTTGTTGTACTCTTGTCTCAGTGGTGTGCCACAAAAATGTACAACACAGATCTTAAATAATTGACTATTCCGTTTAAACTTGTAATTGTTCATTTGTGACTGAAGAATAATTATATAAATCGCAAGCAAAAAAAAGTAAAAACAAAAGTGTGCTTTGTTTTTTTTTATTTTAAGGTCTAAATATTGATTAATGTTCTCACAGGATATCAAACAGTTGGTTTTATGCTGCACAGGTTATTTACATGATATGGAATGCAGTCAATGATCCTTTGTTTGGATATCTACAGGTAAAATAATGTTTGTAAACATTATATACCCATCAAGGTTTCAATTAATATATTTGTACCATTTTTAGTTAAGCCTGGTTTCCATAATATTGCCTGCTGCACCAGTATTTGGTGTTAGTCCTTTGTTATATTCTATTATACATTGTATACATGTGGATATATAACTTTGTGCTAGTGTGGTACATGTACAACTGTTATTTCAGTGTAAGATATGTATTTAGAACTGATTGTTCACTAACAGGACACTTCAAAGTGGGCGGTGTTCAGAATACGCAGAAAAGCAATTCTGACAATGGCACCAGTATTTGCCCTCAGGTAATGTCAATATGTTGTTCACATTCATTTGATAATGATTTTATTGTAAGGCTGTAAAATAAAAAAGGTTAACTTAGAGAGAAGACTCGTCTGTACCGGTGAAGAAATCACTATTTGTATAGATTTAACTTTTGAAACTCGGTACACTTTTTTTTAACGATAAAAAAACTGAGCTTTCGGCTCTAACTAGAGCCTTGATCACAATGATTACAGTCACAGTCAGTTAAGATTATAAGAGTCACTCTGTTCTGAAGCTATTTCCTCGGCTACCTGTTAAAAAAATTGCCTAAAAGCTGTGTTTTCAAAATTTATGGTTGCTGAAGGGGCAAGCCAAAACTCAATATTTTGTGGCATATCACATGCCTCATGAGGCAATGTTATTTTAGCAATTCTTTAATGATGTGTGCTATAAGCTAAAATTTGTAATTTAAAAACAAATCATAGAGTCGCAGAAAAAAATATCCATTTATCATCTTAATTTTTCCAATTTTTAGAAACAAAATCATTGTTGCAATTACTCACGACAAAAAAACAAACCACTGTTGGCCTTGAGCCCACATTTTGACTTCTCTTTAAGATTTTTGAAGGGAAAATCCAAAACTCAATGTTTTGCAGGGTCCCTGCAGTCCATGAAAAACCTGGAAAGTCAGGGAATTTGAAAACGTTTTCCCGAGTCATTGCATGTCAGGAATTTTGCAAAAGGCATTAAAAGTCAGGTTTTTGTAGGTGACTAGTTTATTGTGTTGCACTGTTAATAATTTGATTTTAAAAACGTCGAACTTGACGTTGTCTTAAATTGCTGTAATGTTTTGTACATGTGGATGGGATCTTTAAAGACAATTAAAACGCAGTTAATTGTCAAAACCTGAGAAGTCATTGAAAATGCTTTATGTTGGTCAGTGGAAGTCCAGGAAATGTTTCAAAAAAGTCACGGAAAGTCATGGAATTTTCATGCCAATACTAAGGGGGGACCCAGTTTTGTGGCATCACAAATTGTCTGATGGAACAATGTTATTTTTGCCATTCTTTAATATGTGCAGTAATTCTAAAATTTGTTCTGTAAAAACAAATCATAGAGTTTCAGATCCATTCATATCACCTTAATTTTTTGAAGTTTTAAAAACCAATAACAGTATTGTGGTTGCTTTGACTACACAGCAACCAAAAGTTAATATGAGTAATCAAATTCCCATGGACAACTATTTAGCCTTTAAACAACCTCAAGAAAATCCTTTGAACTCAGATGTAATGATAAGGTTCTTTTGCTTGTAATTTTTAAAACAGTTAGTAACTTTAAACTTAGTAATTCCATTCATTTTATAGCAGTGAAGTTTGCCGTTGAGTTCAACTAAATGTAAATTTACTTCTTCTCAATTTTGTAGTTTCCTTAGTCCTTGGTTCTCATGGAAGTTTCTCATTGACACTGATTGGATGGTTGGTCTTCATCTTATATTTTCACTCTGTTTCTACGATGGACTGTTTACATTTGGTAAGTGTCATAATTAGTCATTTTAAGTTTGGTCACAGTTAGTGTAGTTAAAGTGGACACCTCCACCTTGGACAGAATTCATTTATAGAAAAGCAAGCATGACTGAACTGACAGGAACCAATATTTTTTGTCCACCTTAGAAAGGTGGAAAATGAGCAGGACTGGAGCTGCAAGCTAGGACAAAATTGTAATTGTCAGCTTCAGAGGGGTGTCCACTGTAGCTGTGTGTCTTTTTATAGAAATTTCATTGTATTATGATTTAATAGCAACAATAAAACACAATGCCTGTGTCATCAGCATGCTAATGTATGGCAGAGGGACCTGAGCTACAAATAGCAGGCAAGAAAGTTGTCTGAACATACTGTATTCCTGGCAAGAAAGATGTTTTAACATAAATTTCTGGCAAGAAAGATGTCTTAAGATTTTTTTTTTATTCTGGACAAGAAAATTGTCTTCACAAAAGACGCATACTGTATTCCACTTGAGATGGAAGTTTCACATCCTGAGCATATCCTGCATATAATATATACAAGACTTTATAAAATAAAGTCACAACTTCAAAGGTCCTGTCTTGCACCCACCTCACCAGCATGTTTTTGTATAACCTGCACCAACAATGAAAACTTTCCTGGTTTGGCCAAGTTACGGAAGAAAGGTGAAGGTATAGAATCCCTAAAGGCATTACTTATAGAGAGGCAGCCTCTGGGAGGCAAAGCATACCATAGGCAAACCCAAGGTGCACTGCAAAGATGTTGAGAATCGAAGGACATGATGGTTCATTAACATTGTGTCCTTTGGAAGATCTAACGGATTAATCAAGTTAAAAAAGTGCTTTAATTCTAATTCTCAAGTCAGGGGAAGAGAAGCTGATGAATGCAGCCACAAACAAACATGCTTGTAGGGAGGAGGATTGCAAATCGAGCAGACCAAGGGCTACAGTATATGCACAGGTGTGACATTTGAGACAGACTGTCACTCCCACTGGTCTCTGCAGTGACATGTATCACTGCTCTATGCAGGAAGACAACAAGACTTCCATAAAATCACTGAGAGATGAAGGCCTATTAACAACAACTATACTAATTGTAATAATAACAATAATAGTAATGATGGTGATGATAATTTTTCTGTTTAACTGTTAGTTTTAGAACAGAACTTTAGCAATTGATAAGCTGTAACTCAAAAGTCTATTTTCAATGTTTTTGGGTTTTTTGTAGTTCTTCTGGCACAGTGTTGTTTATTTGCTGAAATTTCACTCGCTCAGTCAGACAGGCAAACAATATTGAAGTACAGGTAAGTCATATACTATAACCTACTAGTTTAATTACATCACTATGAACCTACGTTTTTGTGAAAATGCCATGAATTTCCTGTGAATATTCCAGGAAAAGCATTTCATGGCCCATGAAAACTGCAAAATAAAATTTCATGGCTCTATATATGTTACCCTGAATTTCCCATGAAAATAGTACAACTTTTTCCACGACCCATGAATTTGATAAGAAAACACTTTCATGGCCCATGAATTTCCCATGAAAGATGATTACCTGTTTTTCATGGGCCATGAATTCCTCAACTTGCTGTCTCAGAGTTTTTCATATATTATAAAGAGAAGAGATTTTTTGTTATAGCACCAATAAAATAATTGAAATAATGTTATTTAAGCTTTCCGTTTTTAATAATTCAACAGCCAGGTTGCATCAATTTTGGGTGCTGGTGCATTATTTGTCACCTCTTTGGTATATAACACAAATGTAAGTACAATATGTTTAAGTATGTGTGAATATCGGGTTCTTAACGTTTGGTAAAATACAGCAATGATGCTGTTTGGAGTGTGGTATTGTGAAGTTTCAAAGTTCAGAAATGTGGATTTTTGGCATTTTGGTCAAAAGTATTGAACTGTGAAAGTTGTGAATGTTAGAAACTTTTTATCTTTTAAATTCTGGAATTGTTTCAATGAAATGTATTATCTTAATTTGGTATGTTTCGTAAGTTGCTGAGTTGCTGAAGTTTATAGAATGCTTAAATGGCTTTAGGAGTGATATTTAAAACTGCACAGACAATTGATTTTTGTTTGATGTCATCGCAAGAGAGCCAAAGTAGGAAGCACTTTATCGGTTAAAGACGTTTGTACACTAATACAGTAGTATCTCAATTTTCACAGATACAAAAAAACACCTCATATTACAAGACATCAAAACTTCCGCAACACCACGTTTCCAATCTTTAACACTTCAAAATTACTGCAATGCAGCACTTGCTTACTACCACACTTTTACACTTACCTACTACGAATCCTTGCACCTATACTTCCAAAGTAACACATTTTTACCTTTCCAAGCTACCACATTTGAGCATTTCTAAATTACCAGAAAGCTGCAATGTAGCACGTACCCACACTGGTACACTTCCAGGCTGCTGTACTTCCATGCTTCCACAATACCACTCTAGTACACTTCCTCTTAACCATTCTTATGCACGACTGCAATAATTCCACATTAATTTTCTTAAGCCCCACAATTTCCAGAATGCAACAACTTTTTGCTACCTTTTTTCCACATGAACACGTTACATACCATTCTTAGGATAACACAATATCACACTTCCACACTATAACACTATTGCACGTCCACATTACAAGACTATCACACTTCCACACTTTAACACTACCGCACGTACACACAATAAAACTATGACACTTCTACATTATCATAATATTTCAATACCCAACGTCCGTATTTCCAAACTATCATATCCTCTTGTATTCTTCTGTCCACCGTGTCATAAAACCTACGTTTTCTCTTCACAAGCTTTCGGCAACTTAAGTGCCCTCGTCAGGCGAGCCTTGTTCTGCTGTTGTGGTACTTCAAAAAAACCAAAGTAATATATCATACTACCACATTTCTATACCACCGAACTATTACACAACCATTTGGCAAATACTGTTTTCATTTCCCTGATGACACTGTGTGAAGTCACTGAGTTCAACCGAGCAACCTCAACAAAATTGCTATAGTAGTTATAAATGACCAATAATGTTTCATTGTTCAATTCGCACAAGTCAGCTCCGACCATTGACCTAAGTCAAGCAACGATTTCAAGTTGTAACAGTGACTTTTTTGGTTGACCATTTCGATGGGCTAGGTAGACACCATGCCTTGCAACATACTCACGTAGCTTTGTTGACATTCGAGGCAATAATAGGCCAACATAGGTAGCCCTCAATGCCAATGCGAGGACTGTGTGCTACTAAAATAAGCTCTTTTCGCAGATAGGCTGGCACTACCAGTTGTTAACCCTTGGCCATCCACGACAAATTGTTGCTGCAGCAATGGGTCATCATTGGATGCATGGCTGATCAGATGACAGCACTTGTCACTTACTGCCAGGTTCTTTTTGTGGTTCACAGCTTCCAGCATGCTGATGTAACCACAGATGTTTACCTCGCCAGAAATGCTCTACTGATGGTATCAGCAAGATAACAGTTCCTGCCCCTTCTTCTATTGCAAAATACAGCTCCTGTCCCTTCTTGTATTGTACCTGTAGACTGCAGTCGAAGAAGCTTGCACTGCATGTAGCCGTTTTGGTGCTACATGAAAGGGTTTCTGAATGATAGACTGTAGTGGCATGTGGTCACTCCCAACTTGAACTCTGTCACAATCAGACACATATGGTTTAAATCGTTCCACTGCGAACACGATGGGGAGCAGTTCTTTCTCAATCTAAATAGACAGGGTTTCAGGAGATATTATTGCTCATAATGTGGAGACCATGAGCTGGCCATTCTGCATCTAGCAAACTGTGATGCATTACATTTTAATACTACTTTCTCTTCGAGGTTGTAGTAGCGCAATAAAGGGATTTTTGTTTACAGCCTTCTTCAGGGTTCCTAGGGCTGTCTGCTGTGCATTGACCCAGACCCATTGCACATCATTCGGCGTCGACTCTTACTGGCTTGTTGGTGTGGCAGGAACATGCTTAGGTACTTGGCTAGCCCCAAGAACAGACATGTCGGTGATTGCTCTGACCTTGGCTGGGTCTACTCACAGTCCCTTGTTCGTACCCACGTGTCCATTAATCTCAGTTTGTCAATGTTCGGTTTGACGTTGCGCTCTTTCCAGCGATCCGGGAATGCCATTAATGCTCTGCCATGGTCACGGATGGATTCCTCAGTAGTATTGCCAAAGGCAACTCCAATTAAGCCGTCAGCAACAACTTCAATTCCTGTTAGCCCTTCAGCCAGTTCGTGCATCTAGCGCTGAAATACTTCGGAGGCGGAGCTGATGCCAAAAGGGAGTTTGTTCCATCGGTAACGGCCGAAGGGAGTGTTAAATGTTGTCAGCTACAATGAATCTTCGTTCAACTTTATATGCAAGAGCCCATCTCACTCGACCAACTTGCTGAACACTTTGGTACCATTGAGATGGGTGAGGATGTCTTCAATGGTCGGGGTGGGATAATTCTCCCACTGGACCGTACAGCTTAGGTCTTTTGGGTCCAAATATATGCGCAGTTTTTTATTATTCGCCTTGGGTACTCTAATCACGGAGCTAGCTATCGACGTTATGATAATAGGAGTTATAATCTCCTGTTCTTTGAGCGGTTCTAGAGCTTCTTTAACCTTGGTTCTTAGTGCTACAGGAACCCGACTTTGAGTGTGTTGCCGATTCGATTGTTGTCAAACTTCCTCGCTAAAAACTTCTTGATATTTTCTCAACAAGACTTCTTTAGTTATGGTGTGTTTAGCTTTTTCATAAAAATCACTGGTACTTCTGATCTGCGGTTTTATTAAGTTCATCATTGTCTATGTATTTAGTAATGTTTTTGTGAAGGTCAAGCGATAATGTTGTACATTTGTGATACCGTGGCTGGCTGAAAAAGAAAGATAACTGCATGGCTCAAGTTTGAGTGCTACAGATATGAGTCATATATTTCTTTTGTCGCCACTTCTCAGCAGGTGCTCTCTGACCTCATTGTCACAAATGCCAAAAACCAGGTGATCACATGTTTTCCAAACTCCGAACTTGTTTGTAAAAACGGTAACATTAAAAAGGAATGTTCCTGCGAGGCAGGCAATATTTGCCAATATTCAACGCTGGCTTAATGTTTGTTCGTTCCACGGCGTCATTCCCCTAGAAGGTCGTACATATCTCGTGGCTCTTCGCCAATAACCATCAAACCTACACTCCTGCTGTGCCCACTCTACATATGTTCAGCCTCTTGGAAAGTGCATGATTGTTCCACGCCATCCGGAAGTTTTCCACTTTTCTGCTGTGTTTGGATCGTAAATTTCAAGCGATGACGGTGGCGGCAAAGTAAATCCAGTAGCCATGCTTTTTTTACAATCACAAAGCTACGTGCAATATTGAAACCAAAATAGCTCACCAGTTGCTTTCACCTTGTTTAGGTAGTTTGACAACGTTTGTGCTCGTGTAAGCAAGGTTTTTCAATCTGATTTCAAACGACTAAGTTACTAAGAAATAATACTAATTTCTAAATCCGTAAATCGTTAGGTACCAACATGTAGGAATCAACTAACTGGCTAACTGCTGTGGAAGTTTTATCTAGTTCCTGTAGTTTTAAAGGTTATTACTACTATAATATCCTCACACACACTTCCACGCTATCACAGTTCCACACTTTCACATTTCCACGCAATCGCACTTTCAAACTCGCACACTAACAAACTGTGACACTAACACCCTATCACACTATCCCATTACCAGGCTTCCACACTAACATATTTTCATTCATACTATCGCGCTTCCATATTACCACATTATCACAATTCACCACTTCCAAACCACGACACCTCCTCACTCCAACACTACCACACTTCCACTCTTTCACACTTCAACACTTTAACGATTCCATACTACCCCAATTTCACACCATACGTCCACCTCACAAAACTTTGACACTAACACCCTATCACACTACCCAAGTACCATGCTTCCTTACTACACACTTTGACACTATCTTTTATTGTATTTCCAAGTTTCCACACTAACAAAATTTCATACTACCTCGCTTCAGTATTACCACACTATCACACTTCTACACTTTCACACCACCATACTTCCACATTATTAGTTTCACACTATCACGGTATCATACTATCACAGTTTCGCACTATCACAGTTCCACACTAACACCCCTTAACATTACCAAGCTTCCTCACTACCTTGCCTCCACACTGCAATGCTTCCTCATTACCTTGCCTCCACACTGCAATGCTTCCTTATTACCTTGCCTTCACACTGCAATGCTTCCTTATTACCTTGCCTCCACACTGCAATGCTTCCTCATTACCTTGCCTCCACACTGCAATGCTTCCTCATTACCTTGCCTCCACACTGCAATGCTTCCTTATTACCTTGCCTTCA
>JAOEHV020442685.1:0-10312 GCA_025447995.2 Isaurus tuberculatus | reverse complement strand
ACTCACTCTGTTATTTGACAGCCTTATCATGTCTATTTTTATGTATGCGATTGAAGTGTGGGCAGGTGCCTATGAATCTAAATATCTTGTGCAAATTGACAAATTCTGCAGGCGTGCACAGAAGTATGGCTATACGAGTAAATTCAAGCCTATTTCAGAAATTATAAAAGAAAATGAAATGCAATTGAGGAAAAAGTTAGTTTTTAGCAACAATCACTGCATGAGTGACCTTCTTCCTAAAAAGAAAATGCGGATACTTCGCAAGAGGGGGCACAATTTTATATTACCATCGGTAAAAACCGAGCGTTTTAAACGATGTTTTATTAATACATGTCTTTTTAACTTTGTATAGAATTCTTTTTTAACGTTTTATATTTGTAAACTTAGACGTCTGTTTGTAGGTATCTATTTTAATAAAGATTTATTATTATTATTATTATTATTATTATTATTATTATTATTATTATTATTATTATTGTTATTATTATTATTATTATTAATGAAATGGATGCTTAACAACTTAGTGACATCCCTGAGCCATCAACAGAGACCCCAAAATAAAAACCTTTCTGGTAATGAAGTCATTGGAAGAATGAAGCTTCATATTGCATATCGTATTTACTCGAATAGACGCCGCCCCCTAATAGACGCCGCATCTGGGTGGGGCGTCTATTTGAGGAAATGATTTATAATAATTATTAAAGAAAAGTCTATTTCAAGTTTAAACCAGCAATGAAAATTTATTTTCTTCTAGAACATTTTTTAGTTCGAAGTGACTACTTTTTTGCTCTTGTGTTGAGTTCTCTTTCAAGGATTCTTGCAATGTGCAATTCCGCTGTTAATGCAGAGAACTTCGCTGGTACTACAAGGCCGACTTCTCTCTTTCTCTTTCCAGTGACTCGTGCATAAAGTTTGTTTTCAGCGCTCGCTTCAATAAATTTTTTCAACAAGCGTGACAATTCTATGGGAACATGTCAAGTAAGCGTCTCCTTTTGGTTTGATATCAAGTAAACACCAATTGCATTGGAATCGTGCTCTTGTGCCTCTGCACGCGTGTCCCGCTTACACTCAAGTACTTGATCCATTACTGGAGACCACACAGACTTGTAAACGTGATGTCCTCTAATAACTGTCTCAAAATCAACTTGGAAATACATTTCAAATTCCACTGGTAAGGTAAGGTTCTTGCCATTTTCTCAGTTTTGTGCTGGACTTGCTGAACAAAATAACAACTGCTTACTTGATTATAACTTTAAAACTTGATACGTGATATGTGAGGCACTGACGGCTGCTGACAGTTTAATATTGTCATGGTCAATCAGACAGAACCGTTCCCACGCACACCAGGAAGTCAGTGCTATTGTGTTTCAACACATATAGCAAGCTATATCCTTTTGACTTTAACATGCTCTAATGCGGTCCTAACCATTCTTTGTAAACGCTATGACCTATTCAAATGTTCAGGATATAATTTCTCATAAGGGGAAAAGAAAACAGAAGTACAGCCTTGCATTGAAGAAAGAAATGATAGCGTTTGCGGAAGTACACGGGAATCGACCTGCTTCTCGACGCTTTCAGCTCGATGAAAAGAGAGTACGAGAGTGGCGAGTAAACAAGATAAACATCCAAATTTTGCTTGAAACCAAAAAGGGTAAAGAAAGAAGCAGATTAAATGGGGCTTGAAAGAACCCTTGAGTACCAAAATGGAAGAAGTCTTACTGGAGTGGATTGACAACAGGCGCGCTCGTAGTTTACGAGTTTCCTGCAAGCTTATCATGAAAAAAGCTGAAATAGTTTATCATGATATTACGCCAGGAAGCAGCACTACGACTGAGAACTTTAAAGCGTCGAGAGGATGGTTGTGTAGATTCGTGAAGAGAAATGGTTTGTCATTGAGAAGGAAGACATCTGTGGCTCAACAAGATCCCGAAAGAATGGTTGCAAAACTTGTATCCTACATAATTCAAGTTAGGCGACTTCAAATAAAGCACAATTATACTGCTTGTAACATAATTGTCATGGATGAAACACCAGTCTGGTGCGATATGATTTCAGAAACTACCGTCAATAAAAGTGGGAAAAAGACTGTTACTCTTAAAACGACTGGCCATGAGAAGTCAAGAGTATCTGTTGTATTAGCAGCCAAGGCAGACGGAACAAAACTAAAACCAATGGTTGTATTTAAAGGAGCTAAAAGGGAAGTGACAGTTTTAAATCAAGAGTTCAAAGGTAGGGCAGTTGTTGCAACGTCCGCTAACGCATGGATGGACTCTGAGTTATGAGGGGGAGGGATGTCCTTGGTTGTTGAGGTTAAAAATTTTTAAAGAGATTTCAATATTTTTGTCATTTTCAAATTAGGAATTCCAAAAATCCCACCTAAATTGAAGAGAAAGGGTAAAGGTATATCCTAATGTAGATTTCTTACCGTAAGAGCTTTGGGAAGCCGTTGCCTTTTACGACGAGAACGCACTTCCTTGTTTTCCCGTTCTTTTTCCCTAATTGTTTGCATAAGTTCATCTTGGAATTTTAGTTGCCGTCCCATAAATCCTGCATCTGCCTTTGTAAGTCATTTCCTCTGTCATTGAAACCGCTAGCTGTTGGTTCTCCAGCACCAACCCTGTCCTTGGTGTTAAACTCTAATCGCAGAGGTCCAAGAATATTGCTTGTGTCCCTTCGTGGTCCTGGGACAATAAGTGGAGTGAATAGCCTAGTTTCGCCACTTTGAAGGGTTACATCCCGATCAAAAGAACCATCACTTGTTCTGGAGCTTAATGGCGTGGTATAGCAGCTATTGCCTCTGCTGGGCGGCCGTGCAGTTTCTGGTACTCAGCGAATTTGCGTCTGAGGAGTCGAAACCACAACCTCACGATCGCTTTGGTGGCTGTCATTTTGCTCTTTCTCCATTTTCATCTTTTGGCCTTGCCGCTGTACAGAGATTCCAGTTGTGGGTGCTGTCGATCAAGGTCGAGTACGAATTGCCATTGCTCTTACCAGATTACCAAACTCGTAACAAGAAAGGAAACGAAAGTTAAATTTTTCCACGATAAACTGTTCAAAAACGACAAGCGCAGCTATCTAATAGTTTTTTAATAATAGTTATGTAATAGTTTATTCACAAAAAAATATACAAAGTTATTTACAAATTTACCTGCAGATAGCAAAAGCTAATTGAGGCAGGCATAAGATAAATTAAGGTATTATACAAATGTCATAAGTTGCAAGTAGATTCAAGTAAAAAGAAAATGATGAATAAATATATATACTGTCTGTATATTATTTAAAATTAAATTACACGAAGGATTGGAAAAATGAAATATATATATACACATGCATAGAAACAAAAATTATCAAATAGATAAGCATCAAGGAATTTTTAGTAGTATATTATTATGGTATTTTGTATTGTTACCCATTCGTCCTTAAATTGTAAAGGAGAAGCTGCTTAAATTCATTTTTAAAGTTGGTTCTTGAAATGTTTTTTAATCGATGAGATATTTTATTCCACAGTTTAACGCCAGCGCGGGAGAAAGAACGTTTTTGTAATTCAAGTCTAGAGATTTTACAAATAAATTACCAGCGGTATTACTTCGAGTATTAAAAGAATGCACATCTTTAATATCAACAAACATGTTTTGAATATTATGCGGGGCTTTGTTAATAGAAATATCAAATATTAGTTGTGCTAGAGATTGGTAATAAAGAGGCGTAACAGGTAGAGTATTATTTTCCGTAAAGAGGGGTATTCCACTCTTTTTTGTTTTTTTTAAAAAACGATTACCCTTAATGCACGCTTTTGGAGGATAAGAACTTTATTAAAAGTTGTTTTGTTTGCTTGTCCCCAGATGCCTATGTCATAGCAAAGGAAGGGTTGAAGCAAGGATTTATATATCTTTAAGACTGACAGTCCTTCGTGCGGAACGGACCCAATTTTTGCTGCTCCTGAAGATTTTAGATATGACTGGTGGAAACGCACAAACCAAAGCATTAAGAAAAGGAAATAAGTCATCACAGGCTGAAATATTTAGCTTAAGAACTCATGTTTCAAAATTAGAAGAAGATATCCTCAAATACCAAGAGAGAGATCTATTAATAATAATGATAATAATAATAATAATAATAATAATAAATACAAGACAGGAGACATCCATTTTGTCTAGTGATGAAGCTAAAACCCTTGATTTCGTAAGCGACAAATGTGATGATGTAGTATCGCTACAGAGTAAAACACTGCAAGAACTCGCTGAAGATTTCTAAAAGATGTGCAAAGATTTCGGCACGTATCGATCATTGTCAATACAATTTAAAAATGACTGGTATACCAAGTCACTCAACGAATGAGTCTGCAGAAGAAATAGCCGAATTTTGCATGAAACTCTTCACAGCAATCGGAGCAAATGTCACAATTCAGGACATCGATATTGCTCACCGAATACCACCGCGCCGTCCCTCAAAACAAGTCTTTCCTTTATTCCGTCCGTCCGACAAGCGTCATTCAATTGTTTGTAGGTTTGTTCGAAGGATAGCTAAAACGAGGTTTTGGCTAAGAGTGTGACTCCTGATGAAATTGGCCTTGATTCGACCATGCCAGTAAATTGGGTAAATGATATCAAAATCTTTGAACATCTATCTCCGCGACAGCAAACTTTATTTTATGAACCTAAAGTATTCAAGAATGGTGGAAATATTGTTGGGTATGGCGGCCGGGTGTTCTCACAACGATATTTATCAAAAACTAAAATATTCTTGCAACAAAACATTAAAATAAAAAATAAAATAAAACAAAATTAAATAAAAAACAAATAAGAAGAAAAGAAATTTTAATAAAAAACGCTTTTTAAAAAGTATTTCACTTGAAAATTGAATCATTTGCAAAAAGAAAAAATACAGAGTTTGAAAAATAAAAATAAAACAAACTTTGAAAACTAAATTTTTCCGGACGTTAATAGGCGACATTGAAGACACATATACTGTTGCTGGTTTCAGGATTTATTGACTCTACTCGATCAATAGACACAATCTGAAGCTTGATACAGAATAGCGTATCAAATAAGAATAACAATAAGAATTATGGAATTACTACATTTATATTTTAAGAAACATGCCTTTTTTTCTTGCCTTAACAAGAATACGAATTATGGAATTACATCTACATTTTAAGAAACATGCCGTGCCAGCTGCCTTAACAAGAATGAGAATTACGGAATTACTACATTTATATTTTAAGAAACACATGCTCTGCCTCCTGCATTAACAAGAATGAGAATTATGGAATTACTACATTATTATTTTAAGAAACATGTCCTGGCTGCTGCCTTAACAAGAATGAGAATTATAGAATTACTACATTTATATTTTAAGAAACATGCCCTACCGGCTGTCTTAACAAGCATGAGAATTATTGAATTACTACATTTACATTTTACATAAGAAACATGCCACGCCCTTTAACCAGAATGAGAATTACAGAATTACTACATTTACACTTTAAGAAACATGCCCTGCCTATACTGCTATAACAAAAATGAGAATTATGGAATTACTACATTTATAGTTGAAGAAACATGCTCTGCCTACTGCTTTAACAAGAATGAGAAATGTGGAAATACTACATTTATATTTTAAGAATCATGTCCTGCCTGCTGCGTTAACAAGAATGAGAATTATGGAATTACTACATTTATATTTTAAGTAACATGCCCTGCCTCCTGCCTTAAGAAGAATGAAATTTATGGAATTACTACATTTATATTTGAAGAAACATGCCCTGCCTGTTGCTTTAACAAGAATGAGAATTATGGAATTACTACATTTTTATTTTAAGAAACATGCCTTGCCACCTGCCTTAACAAGAATGAAAATTACGAAATTACTACATTTATATTTGAAGAAACATGCCCTGCCTATACTGCTATAACAAGAATGAGAATTATGGAATTACTACATTTATATCCGAAGTAACATGCCCTGCCTGCCTTAACAAGATTGAAAGTTATGGAATAACTACATTTATATTTGACGAAACATGCCCTGCCTCCTGCTTTAATAAGAATGAGAAATATGGAAATACTACATTTATATTTTGAAAATCACGCCCTGCCTGCTGCCTTAACAAGAATGAGAATTTTGGAATTACTACATTTATATTTTAAGTAACATGCCCTGCCTCCTGCTTTAACAAGAATGAGAAATATGGAAATAATACATTTATATTTTAAGAATGAAGCCCTGCCTGCTGCTTTAATAACAATGAGAATTATGGAATTCCTACATATATATTTCTAGAACCATGCCCTGCCGGCTGCCTTAACAAGAATATGAATTATGGAATTACTACATTTCCACTTTAACAAACATCCCCTTCCTGGTGGGTCAACAACAATGAGAATTTTCGAATTTCTACATTTACAATTTCAAAAACATGTCTTGCTGCTTTAACAACAATAAGAATTATGGTATTACAACATTTATATTTTAAGAAACATGCCTTTTTTTTGTTGCCTTAACAAGAATTCGCATTATGGAATTACCACTTTCATATTTAAAGAAATATGCCCTTCCTCTTGCCTTAACAAGAATGAGAACTACGGAATTACTACATTTATATTTTAAGAAACATGTCCTGGCTGCTGCTTTAACAAGAATGAGAATTATGGAATTACTACATTTATATTTTAAGAAAGATGCCCTTTCGGCTGTCTTAAAAAGAATGAAAATTATGGAATTACTACATTTACATTTTACATAAGAAACATGCCATGCCCTTTAACCAGAATGAGAATTACAGAATTACTACATTTACACTTTAAGAAACTTGCCCTGCCTATACTGCTATAACAAGAATGAGAATTATGGAATTACTACATTTATATTTTAAGAAATATGCCCTTGCTACTGCCTTAACAAGAATGAGAATTATGGAATTAGTATATTTATTATTTAAGAAACATGCCCTGCCTGCTGCCTTAACAAGAATGAGAATTATGGAATTATTACATTTATATTTTACAAAATATGCCCTGCCTGCTGCCGTACCAAATCAAGAAATATGGAATTACTACATTTATATTTTAAGAAACATGGCTTGCCTACTGTTTTAACAAGAATGAGAAATATGGAAATAGTACATTTATATTTGAAGTAATGATTTATGATTTAATTGAAAATTTACATTGGAGAAAATATTTTCTGTAGAGAAAATGTCTAAAGTTACAAATTTGTCCAGTTTGAAAAAATTGTTGAGTTGCTATAGTGATTGTAATTTATGTTGTGATTTGTGGCTTTAGCTGAAAGTAATAAAATGATTGGCTTAAAAAACTGTCCGATTACACGTGTCCAATTACAATTTTGCAGATTAATTAAAGAAAAATACAGTAATGATTTTGATTATAGTGATAATGTTCAGGCAGACATTATAACTTGATTTTCTTTCAGTTGATCTTTATTCCATTTATTACTTAAACTAATAATATTTAATGTACAAATTATTGCTTATTTCAAGAATATAATTTCCTGAACTTTCGTGCAAGAAGATAGCGACTTAAATTATAGTAAAAAATTTTACCATACATACCTGATAATCGTCATCTGTCAACATGCCTTCCTCATCAAACGATGGATTAATCAGTTGTGGCTGTTGAATAAGACATGACAAGAATCTTAATAAAAAATTGAAATTTACAAGATGAAGATTTCAGATTCAGTTGAAAATTTGTTAATTCTTATCGTTTTAATAGATCAGATTTATAGATTTGTTAAACATGATTTTGACTGATCTCCCTTTGTACAACAGAATATTTTCAAAAATCTTTTGGTTCATTGGACTTGAGATAAGAAAATATAGCATGCTAGAGTCCTGCTGGTGACTCAAATTTGTGTAAGCATGACATAAAATAATAGAAAACAGAGACTAGGATAAAGTGCTTAATTTGGTGAATTGGTCATTTCATGTACTTCTATTGTTCTTCTATATTTGACAATACATGTATCTTACCATAGATGGAAGCTTTCGGGTTGAATTTAACACTTCTCCTTCACTGCTTGAAGAGCACGATGAGCAGCCTGGAGATGGCTGAGAGAAAAAAATAATCACTGAACTATCTGGGTTGAAAATTTAAGGGTGCATTATATTGATTTCAAATACAAATGCAAACATTTATATTTGAGAAAAATAAAGAAAAGGAACGGTAAATATTCGAAATCATACAAGTACTTAGATATGTAGGATTTTACTGTAATTTTGAGAAAAACTAAGCATGAATTGGTACTTGACTGTGCAACTTCCCTCATCAATTGTGCTGATGATGCCAATTTGTTTTAGACACACAAGACCAACAAAATCAAGACAGAAAATGATGCGAGAATCTCTGTTTAATTAGATACAACTAAAGTTATAATATAGACTAATTAAAACTCAAAAGTTGAGGAATGTTAGTGATGGGGCTAGTTTGTTTTCATTCCGGCACCTAAGATTTTGAGGATGGTCACCCACGCTGCTGAAGGTTAATTTTCAACCCTGTACTAACATTCATTCAAATTTGATATACTTAAGAGATTTTAATTTGTTGTTTAATAATTGTTTGATTAGTATTAATGTGTATGATAAATAAATTGTACCTTCTCCATTTTTTTTATGCGCTCTGCGTTGTTCATTGAAGAAATGTGTTATGTGTTCCTCAATGCCTTCTGTTAAAAAACCGGCTGCTGGCAATGAGCATTCAGAAGATATTTCACTTGCAAATTCTTTTAGTTCAGCCTTTAGTTGTGGTGTATTAAATTTGGGGAATTTGTTCTTCCATCTTCTAGTTGCTAAAACTCCCACATTCTTGCGCCTGTTAAATGTATAAAAACAACTTTTGAACTGGTTCACACTTAATATGTAGTATATGCACAGCATATGCAGACTCAGAAAGTGATTATTAGTGCCATAAGTAACCCACAGAATAGTATTTCTTGTCAGATGTTTAAAAAATCATGGTAAACATTTAATGAGTGGTCCCAAGGGAAACAGTTTTGTTTCAACGAGGGTCTGGCCATGGGAAATATAATTTATTTGAGATGCGAGGCAAACAAAACTAACTGGGATTAGTTATTAAGTGTTTTATAATATACTCTAATAAAACGAAGAAAAACTATCTCTCAGTTTTGAAAAGTTATTTTAAAGTGACAAAAGTATTCGCAGTTGGCAAACGTGTCACAAGTACTTTCTATGGACTTTTTATTTCAGCAAATAAAACAAAAGGTCATTTTACACCTAAGCAAAAACATTTGCGTACTTTTACACGAACTATTGTGCCTTTAAACCATCATCACAACAATACTGTGACTACTGTGTCTAAAATTTCCACTCGAGAACAATTTAAGATTTTCTAAGGATAAAACACTTACTTCGAAAGATACAACCGCCTTATCTCTGGGGAAAATGATGCGAGATCGCCCATTGAAGGCTTGACAGGCTTACCACTTGGCGTACTCGGCTGGTGGTTTCTGCCGTTTCGTCGTTGCGATCGCGGTATCAGTTTTTAAAACTCTCTTTTGAATCGAAGCGCTTTCCCGTACGTTAACCCAAGTTTAACAAAGATTTGGGAGTCTGCATCTCTTTCAAGGAGGTCAGCAATCGCGAGAGGGCAGTTTATTTCTTCATCTGTCGTCAAATAGAACAGACATGGGCGATTTATTTCGAATAGCAAGACGATCACTTTAGTCGGGGAGCTAGAATCCAGAAAAAATCGTCTCGTTCACCCCATCCCACAGAAAAGGTTTGACAACAGAATTTGGTAGATTGAACCTTTGTGATTAATGTTAGGTACGTTGTAGAGTCAGAATGTGGTATCAATCTCGAGATAAGGGGATGGTTTTGCAACCCACCGGAAGTTCAACACGAAAAAGAGGCTATGACACAATTAATGCATTCTCTGTCTTTTATTACAAAAATAAATCCATAAATGTATTAACTAGCCAAAAAATTAATCACTTAGTACTTACAAGGAAAAATAAATGTAAACATGCTATCACGTGAGTGATCACGTGATTTGTTTTCCATAATCTACTTCCGGTTTTCATGTTCATTGTTTACTTTGAAATATAAAATCATATTTTGATTAAAATAGCCATAAGACCCAAACTACAGTATGGGTTTACACCTTTCCCGTCAACCTGTGGTTGATATCCTGAAGTTAGATCTTTCCTGGGGTCAGGTGCCTCGATCTAGTGCTGACTAAATGCTAATGGCTGAATTATTCTTTTAATTTTGTGTAATATTTACCTGTAATTGTCATTGCTACTCTAGCTAAAACCTTTATATGTGTGTATGGTT
>JAOEHV020442574.1:0-10312 GCA_025447995.2 Isaurus tuberculatus | reverse complement strand
ACAAATCTCAGCTCACGTGCGGAGCCCGGGAGTCGAACCCGGGTCGTAGAGGTGAGAGGCGCGAGTGATTACTGCTATGCCAACCTGACTCCCACATGTCATCATTATCTTCACCCTTCTCAACGTCATCATCAGCAATATCACATTTATCATTAGCATTATCATCACTTCCACTATAAACAATAATTTAACCTTAAAAAAACCATAATAATAATACTGGTACTTTAGATAGCTGCAAGAATTTTTTGTTTTAGAACAGATTTGACATGTAAAAGCATTGAAGTTAGACCAGAGTGTTTGCACCTAATCTTTCAACCTTTGTTTTTGCTTTTTTAGAGTTGGAATTGTTGATTAATCTCGGCTACCATATAGTTTAGATTCACTTAAAGAAATGGTTTCAAACAATTATTTTCAAATTTAAACACTTTTAAAATTTCAAGCAAAGAAAGCTCATCTCAAACTACCACTTAAGACGCAACAGAATTTAAAACAATAAAAAGCAAAAACCTCCCGGACTCAACTCCACGGTTTGGCCAGAACCTGCACGCATGCGCACAGCCAGCTTCACCCGAGTAACTACAATGCAAGTAACTGGAGCAACCGTGGGCAGCTGTTTCGTCCTTGTTAGGACTCATCAGCACGGTATAGCTTTTCAGCCACGAGCAAAGAGCTACAAGGGAGAGTTCAGAGAACTGCTTTAAGACTGAAGTTCCAGCGCATGCATGTGGGAGCCTGGTTGGGGTATGCCAGAAATACCTCAGGCAATGCGTGTGGAGAGAGGATCCATGAGAGGACCTAAGTGGTTCAAAAAATTCACAAAGTAAAACAGTAAAAAGCAAAAACCACCCGAACCACATAATTTAGTTTTATTCCATTTGGCCTTCTATGGAAACTGATTGTTACGTTTGTTGTCAAGCTGAAACTATCTGTATGAAAACTGAAAGGTTATGAAAACTTCGTAATATGTAATGCAATTTAGCTGTTGTTACTCGCTTCATCAACTGTTTGTTTTACATTTTAGATGTAAAAACCAAGATAATAGCTGGAGTTTCAGGAGCACTTGCCCTGTTATCGCTGATATTGTTACTTAATATATACAGGTTTGCATTTACTTAATATTGTATACCCTTCTGTATTTAGTTTGAGAAAACGCATATGTCACCTTACATGAGACAAGAAAATAATTAATTAAATCAATGGTATTTTTAGTATGTAAATATTTATAATTCATGAATTGCGGAGATTAGGCGCATCGCCATTTTGACTCTGCCTCTCAACCCTAAGGTCCCGGGCTTAATCCCCAGCCTGGTCGAGGATTGAAAGTTTGGCTGACTTCTTAATTCCCGCTAAAGCTCACTCAGCTTTCCATCCTTCCGAGGTAGGTAAATGAGTACTAGCATACATGGACCGCATTAAAGCGGCTGCCAGAGGCGCTTATATGTGCTTTCGGTCCGCTGGGGGTAAACTGATTATTGCAATGCGCCTTTGAGCATATTCCTATGGAAAGGGTGCAATATAAATGTATCACTTTACTTTGCTTTTTATGGTTATTTCATAAACTTTCATGGATTCAAAGCAAAATGAAACTTTAAGCTTTACATACCGGCATTCACCTACTGTGGTGCTTTGTGATTTGTTTAATGCTTTTCTTATGTGTTTAGAACAATTTTCGAAAAATATCTTTTGAAAAAAAAATTGTATTAGGCAACATGGTTAAAAAGCTAATATATGTAATGTGAACAAGAGCGCATTGATACAAAACGTTTCTCCGAAACTGTTCTCAAGAAATTCAATTATTAGAAGATGCATTATTGATAAGTAATCGCCATTCTTTCAAATACCAAAATATAATCTCGAATCTGATTGCTGTCAAGCTGGCACACACTAGCCAGTTTTCTACTGCTGTTGCTTCGAAATCGACCGCCCTCAAACTTCTCAAGCCAATTTCACCCTTAATGTTTTCAATTACAAATCATAGTTTGAGTCATCTTCGCCAATAGTTTATAAAATGAAGAAAAATATCATATCAGGCTATCATCTAGCCTGATGATGATTACATTGATCTATTTTATAACTTTTTTAATAACGGTTTTTATAGAAACTTAGCTATTTTTATCCAAAACAAACGCTTTTCGTTGCTAGCAAAACTTTGCATGAAGTCATTTGATAATAATTTCATCGCATCTTATTGGTTGAACGAATTAACGGTTCGCTGCATATCACATAACAGATGGGACACATGATACCGACTAACAGCAAATTGGTGAAAAAGCTCCTAAGGTTTGACATGCTAGAAACCTACAGTTTCAAAAGCCAGCCCCTGCCATAAGCAGTAGATGACACACTAAGCAATCACGTTTGACGCGTAAAATCACTTTGTTTCCGTCATTAGTCTGTAGTTATGTTAGTAAGAGTAACACATTTATATTATTCAATTCACCAGACAATATCGACTAGAAAAGGAGTTGAAAAGCCTTTTATGGAAAATCGATTACGGTGAAATCTGCTTTGGGGAGAGACGTCACTCAGTGACGTCGAACACAAGCTGTGGAGTTGTAAGTAATTGCGATTGTCGACAATACCTTCAATTCTATTTTATTCGCCTAACATGTAACAAAAAATGAAATCATGAAAAAACGTTCCTTATAACGTAACTATTTGCATCTAACTAATCAACAAAAATGGTAGAATAGACAAAGTTTCAGTAAGGATAGACAAAGCAATTTCTCGTCGCAACATTTTGAGTTAAGATTGTCAAATTCCGTCAGATTAAAATGTTTAAAAAAAGGTAAGAATCTTATTAATAAATTGAAAATAAAACCGAACGTTTTCGAACATTTAGTTCATCATCAGCGTTCAAAATTAAACTTAAAATTGCTTAGAAAACGTTAAGTTTTGTTTTTAATACATTAATAAGATTTTTAACTATTTATAAACATATTGAGTTAACTATATGTATTACCTGTGTTTACTATTTTACAGAAAGATAATGCAATGTTGGAGCCGTTACTCGATGAATACGAACAAGAAACCTGGAGAAACAGCTTTTTAGGGGTTTACAGGGTAAGGAACATGTTTAAACCAAAAAGAATTATTTTTCTTCTTGGGCATCCGAACTATCCGTTTGTTTGTTTGTTTGTTTAGTTTATTAGTTTTTTGTTTAAGTGCTCGGCGAGTATGTACTTAAGAGGAGTAAGGAACTGACATTTAGAGCGTTAGCCGTTCGTCAGAGCAATTGCACCAGCTCTATTCTTCTCCCTCTACACCATTATTCGTTGCTGCCTCTATTCTAGCTTGAATTGGCTTGTCAATTAATAGAAGCTACAAACCGGCTTTATCTCCATAAACGCGTCCGAAAACAAGGAATTGGACGTCATATTGGACTGTTTGTTTACATCATCCACGGACTCTATCTATCACCTATTAGTATAAACCTACTAACGGTCTAAAACGCATCTTGCATTCTGATTGGCTACTCTACTCGAGGTCTATTTATGATAGCCTATACTAGCAGAGAAAAGATGGCGGATAAAAACGGTTACGCCTCTCGGCCTCAGCCTACGGCCTCATGGGCTATTGACTCGTAGTCCATTCGTCCTCGAGGTCTAATTGTTAAGTAGAAAGCGAGTACGGTAGCCTATCAGTTTAATGTATTTGCAATAGATTGCGACTAGGTTTCTACTTAGGTGTAATATAATGCCTAAAAATATTTTTAAGTTCGACACCGTGGTGAATTCTGACGTTTCGGATGTTAGTAACGTCTGAAACGTCAGAAATCTTTCTAATAAAGATTAAAACGTTCTCTGGTTTAAAATATTTATTGAAATTACGAGCTTTCGACTGTCAGTCTACAGTCTTCAACAGATAGATTACAATGAATACGATGATATACAGAAGTGGTTTATACTGTTACAATTAGAAAAAAACATAGTGTGAAATGACATAAATTGACAGTTCCTCCTACACAGAAGATTAAGTGCTATAATGTTTAGACTTTTTTTTTATGAGGAACGGTATTGTTCAGGCAAATGTTTCGCATTGTTATCTGCAATCTTTGTGATCGGCGTGTGCCATGATTCTAGAGTTATTCTGTGTCGAAGGTTGCCTTTATCAATAATTTTACAATTATTAAAGTCAGTCTGATGACAGTTTGACCAAGCATGTTTGGCAATATTCGACCCAATGGCGTAATGTTTGAAATTTCTTTTCTATTCTTTTATTCTCGTGCTGAGGACTGTGACTTTTTATTGGTAAATCCAATTCAAGCAAGGAGCTTACGGCCGGTTTTACTATGAAAAAAGCCAAACCCTTGACATGTTAGCTTCTCTGCATATTCCTACTTGTATTTCTCGCCGATGCATATGGAAACCTTTTTCTAACAAGTTTTTCGTTTTAATAACCTTAGGGAAACATGGTTGCTATGAAAACTCTTGATAAAAAGAACGTGGATCTCACAAGGGCGGCTTTGCTTGAGCTCAAACAGGTGGGAAGGTCTATATGTATCTATAAACCCCAAAGACAATATTCCTCGCTTAAATACTAACTGTTGTGTACAGCAGCTACCTTATACACTGTTTTCCTCTCGTTTCCAGATGCGAGATATGAGACACGATAATATTAACCCTTTCATTGGTGCATGTGTTGAACCGCCGAATATCTTCATTGTGACTCAATACTGCTCTAAAGGAAGTCTACAGGTAAAGGTCACGTGCACTGATCAGAAAATTGTTTCTTTTATACTGTGTCTTGAAGTCAGTTAGATGATTACAATCATAATTTTGACCTTAAATGGGCTACTACTGTTGGAGAGGAAAATGCTCATTTTGGTAAATTATACTGGGGCGTGTCTCTGAATCCGTTGTCTTCGGCAGCTAATAGATAGAATCCACGATACGTGTTTCCTTCATCATGCTATGTACAATAAACATAGCCTCTAATTATTAATTCTTGGTTTTTGATTTGCTCTTTTGATTCGTAATGTTAATAATAATCATCTGTAATTCACATCTAAAGCTAAGCCTAAAATCTTAAAACAATGTTAGAATCCGATCGATGAGGCATCTGCAGTTGTTCAAATTTATAAATTCAAATTTTGATTTGTATAAGCAGTATATTGAAGCTTTGGTGGGAAACATGTATTTACAGCAAAGAATTTGAATGTCCAATAACTTGCAATTTTATTTGGCAAAAATGTATAATAAAGATTGTAATTTCAGGATATTCTTGAAAACAAAGATGTCAAGTTGGACAACATGTTTATTTGCTCGCTTGTATCTGACATCGTAAAGGTTTGTAGTGAAGCTTTTAACTTCTGGTGGAGCTTAGCTAAGATAACCTTAAACTTGAAGTCCTGCCGCATTTTTTATTTTACAGCTGACACGCTAACTTGTTAATTGTTAGTCGAAATGAATAGTTTAAATAGCAACAGTAGTACAGAGGTATCGCACTACAATCAGAACTTCACATAGGAATGGTTCGAAGATTGTAACAACATCACTGCTTTCAGACACACTGCTTGCATCGTTTAGTTTTTAATGTTTTGCACTGTTATAACACAGTTAATTACACTTTAGTACTTGTAATATTACGGTACTCTGTTACAAAGGTTTTTTCATCGTTACTTTGTTTCAAACCGCATTTTCTTAACGATTAATTTTTTGCTCTTATAATTTTTACTCTACATCTACAAAGTATGTTTACATGTTACTGACGGTGAACTGATTTTGTATGTGTTTGGTCCTACAGGGTATGGCATATATCCATGCTTCAGTAATCAAATCACATGGAAATCTCAAATCCTCTAACTGTTTAGTGGACAGTCGATGGGTCTTGAAGATTACAGACTACGGACTCCCTTCCTTTCGTGCTAAACAACCTAAATCGTATGCTTCCGAGAATGCATACTATCGAGGCACGTTTTACAGAATAATTTATGGACCTGCATCTATAGAAATCTTATTGTGATATGTTATTTTCTAAAGTGTGAAAAGGTTGTGCAAGTATTGGAAAGTACATGCTAAATTGCGATCCTGGAAATCCTTAGAAGTTTGCTGGTTATCTTCTATATCTTTAAGCATATAGGCCTAATTACAAATTATTAGAAACAACTAAGCATTGAAAAAAAAAACAAGTACCAAATACTTGAGTTGAAATTAGACTCAAATGCTCAAGAAAAATACTGAAAAACACTGGCCGGTGAAATTTACAAATGAAAGTTGGAGGTGCTGGTGGTGGTGAGGATGGTGATAGCGACAGTGATGATGATGGTGATGATAATAATTACGACATTGGTGGTGGTGACCATTTGACTTATGTAATATCGTCTTATTTTGTGTTTCCTTAGAACTACTTTGGGTTTCACCAGAGATTCTGCGGTTGCTTAACCGGCCAACGCGGGGTACTCAAAAAGGAGATGTGTATAGTTTCGCTATAATCCTTCAGGAATTCCACACAAGAGAAGGTCCATACAGCGCCGACTATTTGGAACCCAAAGGTAAGATTACCTAATTTGAGCCAAAAAAAGGAATTAACTTAATCCTGAAGAAGGATTTGGCGTTTCAGCAGAAGTGAGAGAAAGTGGTTTCGATAAAGAACACCTTTTCCTTCTTTGAATACAATTTAAGATTCCGGACATTTTAAAATCATGAAAGAGGACCCTAAGTTTGACAAACACAGTGATTCCTAGGACCTCGTTGATATGATCAGTTTTTACCATGATGCGTAAACTTTGACTGTCTTAGTTTTTACTGTTTTTTTAAACTCTGGATACATTGATTGAACTTAAATATGTTTTCTCAGTCGCTGGAAAAATGTCACAGATTTTTAGGATTTTAAAACGTTTCAATATTAGTGCGCTTGATGGATAGCCCCGAAACAATAACAAAGCTGTAGCAGCGAAGCACGACTTTAATCAGAGAGAAACAGCTGACTGTGAAAGTTGTCAGATTTGAAAACTAACGCTGCATTGAACCTTGCAAACGAAGCAAAATAAAACTTTTATGAGCAAAGTAGCTTTTATCTAATTTCGCTAGCATGACGTATAACAAACAATTACTCAACTAGGTTTTTGTATCACCTTGAATTTTAAAGGTCTCTTTCCAAAGGTCTCTTTCCTTAACATTGGTAATTAAAGTATCCAAAAAAGGAAGTCCCATAATTTTTAAAGTCTTTTTTATGGCACTTTATTCTGTAAGGTAGAGTTCAGTCGAGTCTTTTCAACACTCACACTTGATGTTGGTTATTTTAGGACCATATATCGCTCAGCACAACTTCATCATATTAGTTCCAAATTTCAGATATTGTCCGCCGTGTGGAAGCTGCTGAGCTGCCACCATTTCGACCTACTGTAACAAACCTTCTTTCGGGAGTGGAAGAGCTACGGGAGCTGATGAAACAAGCCTGGGCCGAGTCTCCAGATTCAAGGCCCGAGTTCCACGAGATCAAAAAAATTATGAACAGACTTATGATAAATAATGGAATGTAAGTGGGACATGTTCATCAACAGATAGCAAAATAGTTTTCTAGTATGTTCAATGTTGAACATGGAAATCTAGGGATAGATCTGAAAAAATTAAACTTAACATAATATCAAATCAATAGTTAGACGCAGTGGAAAATCGTAAAGCGTTATTTAAAAGTTTCATTCACTGTTAACTCTACAAATTATAGAGGCATCAGCTTGACTTCCTTGGCCGCAAAGACGTACAATCGAATCCTCATTGACCGTGTTAAACCCCATGTCGATCCACTTCTTAGGAGGAACCAGAATGGTTTTCGAAAAGGAAGAAGTACTCTCGAACAAATACTCTGCCTTCGTAGGCTGATCGAAGGGGCTCAACGTGGTGATCGTCGACTAATCTCCATCTTCGTCGACTTTAAAAAGGCATTCGATAGTATCGATCGCACTCGCATGTTTGCCATTCTAATTGCATACGGAATACCTCCCAAAGTAGTAACTGCCCTGAAGTCGCTGTACCATGACACTAAAGCCATTGTTCGTACTACAGATGGGGAGACAAACTTCTTCGATATTAAGGCGATACTGAAGCACCCTACCTGTTTATCATTGTCCTCGATTACGCTTTCCGTATTGCTTTCCGTGATCCGAAACTTGGTTTTGAAGTGCAACCTCGTAAGTCATCGACACATCCTGCCATCCATGTCACCGATCTCGACTTCGCAGATGACCTTGCCATTGTCACCGAAGACGTGTTACACGCTCAAGAACTCCTAGAAGCGCTCGAAGACGCTGCCGTCGAGGTGGGCTTTAACATCAGCTCAAAAAAGACAAAAGTGCTTGTCTGCGGCAAAATTCCATCATGCAGTCTCGCTCTCCGCGATGGCTCGCCAATCGAATCTGTTCCTGACTTCAAGTATCTTGGTTCATGGATCAGAACAAGTGACAAGGACATCAGCGTAAGGAAAGCGCTTGCCACAACTGCTTGCAAGAAGCTAACAAATGTCTGGAAGTCCCCATTGCCAATCGAACATAGACTTCGACTATTCCGGGCAACGGTTGAATCTGTGCTACTTTATGGGTGCGAAACATGGACGGTCAACCAGAAGATGCTAAACCGTCTCAACGGCTGCTACACCCGCCTGCTTCGAATAGTACACAACGTAGACTGGACAGCTCACGTTCGAAATTCTTACCTGTATGGCAACGGCTTAATTCCACCTTTAGCCGTCACCATCGCCAAGAGGACATTGAAATTCGCTGGCCACGCATTCCGCGCAAAAGAACAGCTTATTTCAGATCTTTTGCTATTTGAACCTAGGCCAACATCAGCAAAGCTCTCCTACCTTAAAACTCTTTGTTTGCACACCGGCGCAACAAAAGAGGAACTCGCTGGCCTAGTGCAGGACCGGGATGGTTGGAGGACATTGGTGGCGCGCTTGACAAACTAGTCAGCACGATAGATATATAACTCTATAAGCAAATGAGTGTGAAGAAAAATAAACCACGGCCTTGTTTTGTGCTTCACAGGAAAACAAATATATTTGACAATGTTGTGTACATGATGGAAAAATATGCAGATAACCTTGAAGTGTTGGTAATCGAGAGAACTGGCCAACTGATTGAAGAAAAGAAGAAGACAGACGCTTTGTTGGAGAGAATGCTACCCAGGTATTTAGCGTTTTATCGTCCTAAATGCAATGCATACTGTAATAGATGATCTCTGTGTTCCTTTGCTCGAGAACTGTATACCGATACCCACAGATTGAACTCGACTCCTATCAGTTTTGTCACACACAAAATTACTCTGAAATAATGTTTGCGAGTAGGTACCTTGCGTTACTTAGACAACACAAGGATGAAAATATTATAATCAGCGCCATAAGTTTCGTAAGGAGTTTTAGTTCTCTTCCAGGCAACTCAAATGTTTTTTCACTTGCCATCCGGTATGTGGTTTTTGTTAATTAGAAATTTTAATTGCAAAAGCGTACTGGGTCAAGAAATTTACATTTTTCGTTATTTAAGCGGTAAATAGATGTGGTATATAACAATTCCTTTCTGGCTGATGCGGACAGTCCTGAAAAAGAAAAGGGAAGTACGGAGAAAGAGAAATGTCTTTGACCTACATAACGTCAAAAACACAACCTCTAGAAAAAATTAACCGCATTACGCACCCGTCTGAGTCACATTAAGTTACTTGAGTGATTTTCGTTTCTTTTTCAACAAAAAAAAAAACTCCTAAAGTGCGTTGGCTAAAACACATAATTTAATCAACTCTAGGTTGAATTGTTTAATCATTGTCGTAAGTAGAGTAGGCAGCTGACTTTTCGCACGTGTTTTAGACGTCTGTTTTTATTTTCCTCCACAGAACGGTAGCTGAGCAGCTTAAGAAAGGGAAGCAAGTGGAGGCAGAGAGTTTTCATGAAGTTTCCATATATTTTAGCGATATTGTAGGGTTCACTGAACTTTCTGCAGAGAGTTCGCCGATACAGGTATACCGCGTCTCTAGTATTTAACCAAAATAGATAGAAAACGTTAATTAAACAATTGATTAGCTTACACAATTTGAGATATTAAAAAAAATCAACCTACCTGTAACCAAGATTGTGTCTTTAGGGACTCAGGATGACCTGGTGGTTATCATGAACTCACGCCTCACACAACTACCAACCCGAGCTTGAATCCTTGGGCTCGCAAGTGGGCTGAGATTCATCG
This sequence comes from Isaurus tuberculatus, assembly GCA_025447995.2. Classification (NCBI taxonomy): domain Eukaryota; kingdom Metazoa; phylum Cnidaria; class Anthozoa; order Zoantharia; family Zoanthidae; genus Isaurus; species Isaurus tuberculatus. Next base: position 141 of record JAOEHV020442574.1, on the reverse strand, counting down.
ATCTCTATCTGACTCCGAGGGATTTTCTCCAAGATCTCCAGTTTTTAAGCTAGCTAAGCTAGCTAGCTAAATCCTTTTACGAGCCCAGTGGCCCATGGGGCCGGCGCTTATCTCCGGTTTCTGTAGTGTTAAGCGGATGAG
>JAOEHV020442470.1:2500-10312 GCA_025447995.2 Isaurus tuberculatus | reverse complement strand
ATAGACGCCAGTTTTTTTGGTGTTTTTCATGTTTAAACCTTGGCAAATGGTAAAGGTGTGTTTGCTGTGAATGTTTCTCGATTTATTTCTATTATATAAGGTATTTTTCCCGTGAAAGTAGGCGGCGCATTTAAGTGAAATAGCCGGCGAATTTCGCCGGCCGCCGGCTTTTATTGAAAGCCCTGCTTATCTAAATATGTTCTTACTTTCAACCATCGTCTTGGATGCGATAGCTTCACTGCCATGTGATAGTACCATTATCCTTGTGTTGTTCTTTGCTGCTCAACCCACTGCACTACTTGTGACATTCCCATTCTTGTTGCTTGAAAAGCCTCAGTAACGACGTCCGCAAAATCAGAACGTGTTGAGAAACGACTCAAATCGGCACGGCTATAAGTTATGAGATAAACGCTTCTCAAATATTGTTTCGATCGCTTATTTTGAGAGGCAGCTTCAGATTGAGATTTGGAGTCATCAATCATTTTGGTCTTCATCGGCACTTCTAACATCTATATCGCTCTCCAAAGCAAAATTCAACTCTTCTTCCGCATACATTGTATTTTACCGAGAACCAGTACAAGAAACAAATTTGGCAAATTAATTAACCACTTCATAAATAAACGTTTATATATCTTTCCAAACGACGTGTGAACTGTATCGGCATGCACAAAATATCTAAATTTTCTCATATTGTAAATAGGTTTGTTTGGTGTTGATTAGGACTATTTTTTAATTCCGACTAACCTTGAACTCTGTTTGCATTAAAGTATTGAAAATTTGCTTCTAATATGTTCTTCGCCAAAATCTTTTAAGAACTTGACGAACTTAAATAATACTCGTTTTTAGATAATTTAAATTGTTGACAATGGTTTTCTCCACAAGCGTACATTAAAATCGTAGTAGTACCGCTATAACCAAAACATAAACATTTTTCTGAAATATACCAACACGAACGTAAACAACGTATTTCACAGTAGACTGATTTTTGACATACTGAGCATGCGCACCTTTCTCGCAGACAATCCCCGACAAAAATAGTGAAACACTTCTGCACCCCCTTCCCCCTTCCAATGTTGTTTATCCGGCAAGCACGAAAAATTGGCATGCTTTTGCACCCAATAACCAACTTTGTGTGGGGGGAGGGGGGTGTTTCACTTATTTTTGTCGGGGATTGTAGGTTTTTGTCTGCTTTGATGAAAATTAAGTTTGGGTTTTGAGCAAAATAGGAGATTGTGGAAAGGTCTTCTTTAGAGATATTGAAAAAATGTTTGTGTGGGGGTCGGTTTGCTTAAATTGGGGGATCTCATGAAATTGTTCAACAATTGCATAGTACTGTGTATATAATCTATAGCGTGAAAGTTAAAATCATGATGGCCAATTTGGGAATTGAGTGTTTTGATAGGGTTGCCAGGGGGGTAAGGTTTGTATCTGAATGTAGATTTAGATCTTTTTATCGTTGGTTTGATTTTTTGTTACATGCCTTGTTGTTTGTTGTTTGAATTTGAATTTGAATTTGCAACAAAGCTTCTTTGACTTCATTGGAGATGGTAGTTTTAAAATCTTTTAGATTGAAATTAAGTGGAGTTGGAATAAAATTAGTACCTTTGTTAAGCTTCTTTGACTTCATTGGAGATGGTAGTTTTAAAATCTTTTAGATTGAAATTAAGTGGAGTTGGAATAAAATTAGTACCTTTGTTAAGCAAATTAATGAAATTAATGTTGAGTTGTATATCTGTAAAATTGTGGATTTTTGTTGTTTCTGAATGGGATTTTTGATTGGTTTTTGAGAGTTTTTGAAAATTATGTTGCATTTCTGTTTTCCGTAGATTTAAAATTAGAGTAGTAGTATTGCGTTTAATAAGTTTGATTCTAGTATTAATTGATTTTTCTATCATATGGTAGGTTTTGATAAGATGGCTGTGTCTAACTGTATTATTGGGGACTGATTTTCTGGTTGAGGATATAATAATTTTTTGATTAGATAAATGACTTAGCTTAATGTCATTGATGGAACTTTGTAGTTTACGGTTTTCTTCTGAGAGTTCATGGACGGTAATTTGGTTTATGATGTCTTGATCTGTTTCTTGTTTAACTGGTTTTGTGTATTCATTCTTGATGGTTATGATGTTGAAAGCTGAGTTTATATTAAAGAGTTTCAGATTGTTTTTAATTTGGTTGCAGCATTATGTATTTGAAAGAGCTGTTTTTTGACTTTTTTGTTGAGTTTTTTGTTAGATTTGATGTCGTTAGCCCATTTTTTAGTAAGTAACTGAGATTGGCTTTCCTTTTTACGAGACTTTTTTCGAAGTTTTTGTTTTCTGCGCTGGATTTTCCGTTTGCTGAGGTTGCTGTTGGTACTTTGTACTTCTTGCATGGTTTTAGTATGCAGAGGTATATAAGAAGTTTGAGAATTCATTGGTTGTGGGTGAGTGGTTGCAGAACTCACTGGTTGTTGTAAAAAATCAAGGTATTTGATGACTGTAAAACTGCAGGAAAGGCTTTTGTTGTCGAAGTGATTGATGATCTTGATAGTAGAAAACTGGTTGTATTAAAAGATCATAACATTTGATAACCATAAAAACTGTAGGAAAAGTTTTGTTGTTGAAGTGATTGGTGATCTTGATAATATAAAACTGGTTATATTAAAAATCATAATGTTTGATGACTGTAAAAGTTGTAGAAAAAGTTTTAGTTGTTGAAGTAAATTGGTGATCTTGATGGTAGAAAACTGATCAGGTTAAGATGTATTTTGTATCAAGCATGGTCTTCATTGGGTGGAGAAACTATAGTTAAAATGTGAAAGGGAATCATGTAATATTTAAAGTTTGAAAATCCTTATGATTATTAGAAAATTTTATGGATGTTAAATAGAAACAAAATATCTATATATATAGATACATATAGTATTTATATATATATACATATATATCTCAATTAAGACATGAAAATGGAATGATAAATAGAATAAAGAAAATGAAAACTAATTTATTTATGAATAAAATAAAAGAAATAAATAATATTTAAAATATGAAAAAATAATAATGGAAAAATGAGAAAATTAAAATGATAAAAAATATATCAACAAATTTGTATGAGTATAGAGAAAATAAAAACTTTTGTGTGGATATGTTGTATGTATTGTATGTGTGTGCAAGTGAGTAATTTAGAAGCGAACACCTAGCCAGTCAAAGGGAAAACTAACCAGAAACGGTACCCCCACCAAGGTACTATAAGCTTTGTATATTGTTCAGTATATCATGTATTTTAGATGATTCTCTGGACGTTCCAGTGATGCACAATAGGTGTTCTATCATGGTGCTACTACAGAGGGTACCATGGCTCCAGCTATGTCTGGCCTTGGTCCGAAAGGTCGATCAAAGTGCAGGAAATCCCACACTATGCGACAAAGACGTATTATGCTTGTGTATGCGTGTTAGTGTATGTATGATATTTCAAGTAAGCTTGTAATGTTAAAAACGTGTGTATAGTGTGTGTATAAATAAATAAATAATTACAAAAATAAATTAAAAGATAATGAGATGATAAAATATTAAAATATATATATAAATATTATAATGAATAATGACAATGTAATGGTTTTTTAGGGGGGGATTAGAAAAAGGGGTTAAATAGGTTAGTCATTAGAGTTGTAAATTTTGGAAAAGGTAAGAAAAGGAGTATACAAAAGTACCCGGGAGTAGTTTGTGGAAAAGGAGTGCAACGATACCAAGCTCCTTGTTAGATGCGAGTCATCAGAGGCAAAGCGCATCTGGAGAGGAAGGTTTCTAGACTGGCACCAGTCCTTAGCCTGACCTTCCAGTATCGAGTCCTTTGAAGAGTGGTTAGATAGAGGAATAAATGATAAATAGAAAGAAAAAAGAAGAGAAGGAGATAATTGTTAGCTGGGGTTAGTTAAAAGTATAAAATAGGAATGAAAACTAAAATAAAAGGGTTGGGGATGGCACATAAAGTAAAACTTAGAAAATAAATTTAAATTTGGAAAAAAACGGATGGATAATATAGAAATTGGGAAAGTACAGCAAAAATAATCTTTGTAAACTAAAATGTTAAATTAGAGGTTATGGAATCAACCAATGATGCCATAAAATCCATGACAACTCCTACTGGAAATGATGACAATGAAGTTACACTTTATTGTAAAAGCCTTGCTCCCATAATATCTTCACTTCCACTAAAAAAGAAAAGGCTTGCAATGATTAAAAGAAGTCAACTGTTGTTTGATATTGAATTTGACAATAAGTAAAATGTTCATTTACTATATACATGTGAAAATGCACCAGGTTTTCCTTTTATTTTAATGTTTAATTATCAAAATTAAAAACTCAAATCCTATAATTTTTATACATTTACAGTGAATTTTTGAGGACAAAATTTACAAAATTTAGAAAATTAGCAATTACAACGATATCAATTACAATTGTGGGAAATGTCTGGTGCATACACATACAAGTAGTTGTTTATTTTTTTAAATATTTTTGCTGTGTTTTGTTTATAATGCATCAATGGCCATCTAAGAATATGTCATGTGGATTTGCAGTGCAGTTCATAAGTTCCCATTGCCAGTCTATGGCTCCTTCATTATTGAAGTAATCCTTGTATCCTTGCCTAACTGCAGCTGCATCCTTAGAGTAGTTGTTTGAACATTTTCGGGCAATTGGCTGCAAGCCCCCAAAACTGTTAATGTATTTCCTCCATTCACCTGCTGCAAATCCAGATGGCCCATCTCTGTCAATAAAATTGCTTGGGCAATAGCTGTAGTTGTTCTCTGAATTCTTTATCATTAAAAATTTGTATAAACAAACAACTGCTTTTGTGACCAGTGATACTTTTTTTACATTTGCAATTATTGGCCTCCTAAGTACTCTAAACCTACTAGCAGCTATTTCGAAGGTGTTTTCAATTACTCGCCTGGCCCTTGATAGTCTGTAATTAAAAACACGCTGGTCCAGTGGTAAATTTTGTAATGGAAAAGGTTCATCAGATGTTTTTTTAAGCCAAAGGCATCGTCTTCAACAAATACAAATGTAAGCGTTTTCCCTGAATTTGGGAGCTTTGCTGGTCATGGTATACACAAAAGATTGTTTTCAATGGCATGCCCCATATGACTGTTATTGTACACACTACCATCGCTTTGACGACCACTGTCTCCAATGTCAACCAAAATAAATTGATATTTACCATTGCAGACTGCCATGAGAACTATGCTAAATGTTTTTTTTGTAGTTAAAATAAGATGATCCTGAGTTCCCCGGAGCTTGCATGACAATATTTTTTCCATTTATAGCCCCTATACAATTTGAAAAATTCCAAACCTGTGAGAATTCCTTGGCAATACTCTCCCACTCTTGCTCTGTCGATGGATGCTTTAAGTACCCTTTATCGTTTAGGACTGTCCATAAAACGTGGCAAGTTTCATTTATTCTTCCAACTACTGCTGGACTCATACGATAACTGGCAGCAATTGTTACTTGTGCATCTCCAGTAACAAGATACCTCAAACATACAGACAATCTTTCAGCTGCGCTGATAGACTTTCGCATTTTTGTGTAATTCTTCTTGAGGCGCATGCCTACCAAACTGAGAAGTTCCTCGAATATTGCTGGGAACATTCTGAAGCACTGAAAAAAATATTCTGCATCTTGCAGCCTCAGCTCCTTCACCAACAGATGATACTCTCCCTTTTCTTCACGTTCATTATACACCTTCCGAATCCAAAACCTTTTTCCGTACTTCTGCAGCCGAATTTGACGTCTTCGTAGCAGTAAAATGTTAATCAATCTTACCTTTAACCAGAGTACAATTCTAAGATTTAAAGCAGCTGCCATCTTCCAGTCAAATTTCGCACCAAATCATGTATTAAACAAAGATCGCCGGTGTAGTGGAAAACACAAACGCGCTTGCTCGAATTTTTTCGCGGTGAAAAAATTCGCTTCGCGCGAAAAAATTCGTCTAGTGGACAACTGGCTTTACAGTATATAATTAATGTGCAGTAAATACGGTCAGTATGTTATGCTCTCATGTAGTTTATGATCTGATCAAGATTTATATAATCATTTGCATTCTCTAGTACCTGAAGAAGGTTCTAATGTTTCTTTTGAATTTAGGTTTATTGAGAGTTTTGAGTGAAACTGCCACCATGAATTTCATGCCCAGTCTTTTGCAATGTTTGGTAACAAAAGTAACCATGGCACCTGATGACAGTGCAGCATGCATTTCATGCACGATAAGTGCTTTCTTTCACTGTTATAACAAAGCGGACATGGCAAAGTGATCAAGGTGAAATACTGACTTTTATTTTATCAAAAAACCAAAAATCAACATTGCAAACAACAGCAAAAATATCCCGTAAGTCCTTGTGTTGTGCCTTTGAAAGGAATAATAGCAACTTTGCGATGTGAATAAACAAGCTCAAAGATTGCTGTTTTGTGACCTCTTGTTCAGGACAAATACAACAGAGATAGGAGAGAAACCTAAAGCCAAAGAAAAGCACCACTACGGGTCCAACAATGCTTGGGTGAAAGAATAACGCTTGCATTCATAGTTAGTCTTGCTCAACTATGTTTCAATGGAAGGCCCTGAATCCTTTGACTTTGACATGGCAGCATTTATTTTATCAAAAAACCAAAAGTCAACATTGCAAACAACAGCAAAATATCCCGTAAGTCCTTGTGTTGTGCCTTTGAAAGGAATAATTGCAACTTTGCGATGTGAATAAACAAGCTCAAAGATTGCTGTTTTGTGACCTCTTGTTCAGCACAAATACAACAGAGATAGGAGAGAAAGCTAAAGCCAAAGAAAAGCACCACTACGGGTTCAACAATGCTTGGGTGAAAGAATATCCCTTGCATTCATAGTTAGTCTTGCTAAACTATGTTGCAATGGAAGGCCCTGTATCCTTTGACTTTGACATGACAGTAAAGAAGTGGGCCAAGTTGAGAAACAGAACATCTGCTGTTGCTAGACCAGAATAAATTAATATTGTATAAAACAGGCTAACTTTATATGAAAGGTACACAGTGAATTCTGCTGTGTCTATGGCTATAGGTTTCAGTAAGCAATTGCATTAAGGAAAGTAAAGAGCCTTGGTCTTTTGATAAATATTATATAATATATTCAGTGTTTTATTCAGACTCTATTTTAGGCGATTAATGTAGCTAGATCAGTTCAAATATAGTAAATATTCCAAGTCAATGTTGTGATAAAATGCAGCAAAAATGTATTAAAATTTAAATTCCTCTGTGGTTTATTATCATGCCCTTTAGTGTGATAGATTGACAGATGTACAAATAAAAATTATAAATATTCATAACATTCATGAATATTAATTAGTATAACTATAATCATGAATATTAATGAGTCACTGCCCTGGTGAAAATTTCTGGGGATCACACTGTACTCCATGAATTAATATACCTTATGTAAACTCTGAAATGATAAATTCTACAGCAAGAATGAAAAGAAAACATATAAGAGCAAATGCCTTCCGTCTGGTTTCAGAACTGAACTCACTGAATAACATTTTTAAGGCTTTTAGATGACAATTTGCTTTCCCGCTGCCTAAAAGGTTTGACTCAAAGTCAAAACGAGGCAGTAAATTGCCAACTGTAGTAAAGATGCTACAAAACTCATTTCTGTGGTAAGCAACCTGTCATTCTTGCCATAAATTTGTGAAATACTCTTTGTCTTGCCCTTAACCAAATGGAGAAAAAAATGAAATACACAGATGGCCAGCTTAGTGACCAACATCCCAAGATAGCAGGGCAGTACATTAGAAACAGCTGCAACCACATA
>JAOEHV020442373.1:0-10314 GCA_025447995.2 Isaurus tuberculatus | reverse complement strand
TACTACTACTACTACTACTACTACTACTACTACTACTACTACTACTACTACTACTACTACTACTACTACTACTTTTAATATTAATAATAATAATAATAGTAATAATAATAATAATAATAATAATAAATAACATCTGAAGACGATTGGTGTCACAACAACAGTAGAGCTCTTACAAAAGGCAGCCTTACTTGGAACAGCAAGGATCCTAAGAAAAGTACTCGAAGCCTAAGGCTATGAAAGATAGCTTGCCCTCGAGAGAAACTTATTTCCAGCGTCCATGCATCTTGCTGTGAACATAATAGTAATAATAATAATAATGATAATAATAATAATAATAATAATAATAATGATAATGATAATACTCTTAGTATTAATACTGTTGCTGCTGCTGCTGCTGCTACTACTGTCACTACAACGTCTACTTTCTCTCTAGCTACTTCTTCCACTACCACTATTACTACACATAATCTTTGTTATTAAAACTATATCGGATTAGTTGTTTTCCATATTTTTTGAGACGTGCTTATAAAGCGAAGAAACTATTGGGCCCCAGGGATCCTCACGGCTAACACAACTATCACATCAGTAATTTGCTACGTTGCCAGCGTGGTGGTTCCTGATAGTGTAGTGGTTTGCGCGCCCGACTAGTAATCAGGGAAACGTGGGTTCGAGTCCCGCTCAGGGCAAAACACCAATTTTTTTCGGATAAGTGCGTTGGAAAGAAAATAATTTTTTATTTCTGTATATCCGTCATATTTTTATTTCCTCCATTTAATGGCCAGCTGAAGAAACAAACCAATTTTTTGGTACTTAAACCAAGAACGCTTTTGTGCTTTGACTTATATCCTGTGTATTATGTTTCAGTTTCTTTACAGTGGTACAACAGCGGACCACAGGCCGTCAAAGTTGGTTCACCAGTACTGCTTCAATGGCGCTTCAAACTAGCAGCTTCAGAACAACAGCAGGCAAAAGAGTTTAGTATGTTACTATGGGAACGAGAGACAAATTTAGACAGCAACGAGTGGATTACGGTGGCTGCTCTACAGCCAAATAGCGGAAAGAAAATTACCACAGATTCTAGTATAGAGCTGGGAAGCAACCTCACGTTACGTATCAATAGCATGGAGTCTGTTTATTTCTCGCGTTTTAGATGTTTGTTTATAAGCAGTTTTGCATCATCGTACAGTGATTTGGTTCTCAAGGAGGAAGGTAGGAGCCATGTTCAATGACGCTTTGAAACAATCTTTGCGTTTACGTACGTATGTAGTTTACGTAATTTCAAAAACAAATCTAAAAAACACATTTTTAGTAGCATTAATTGACTCACTAGAAATGACCTGTTCTCGATAGCTGTGACTTCACAGCACAGTTGGCAACCTCGTTCCCAAAACATAGGGAAAAGCCCTGGGAACGAGGTTTCTCAGTCGGCACTGTTATTACAGGAATCGAGGCCACGGGCTCGAATCGCGTTGAAGACTTAGCCTGGTATCAACTTTCTCAATGATTTGAATGAAGCATGGATTTGATTTGCTTTTCCAAACTCTTAACTTTTTAGAGCTGAGCAATGCCATCCATGTTCGTCTTGTCGGCGGTTCATCACCAAATCAAGGTCGTGTTGAGCTATATTATCAAGGGGCCTGGGGAACAGTGTGCCATAACGACTGGGATGCTGGAGATGCTACTGTTATATGCAGCATGCTGGGATACCCGCTTGGTTCCCCTTACTGTTGTTCAAGCTACGGAAAAGGCCAAGATACAATATGGTTGGACAATGTCGATTGTTATGGCAACGAATCATCAATTTTGGATTGCAAACATTCTGAGTTTGGAGTAAACAATTGTACACATACGTCTGACGCTGGCGTCTATTGCTACGGCCCAACGCCAATTAGGGCGCGGCCTACAACAGCAACTATATCCATGACAACAGCACCAGGTAAGTCTCTTGCGTCTTATTAGTTAAGATTCAGTTTAGTTGGATTTCTATTCATCTCATTTAATTTCACTTGTTTTTTAAACGACTATCGAAGACATTGTTGAGCAAGTACAACGCGAAATTTAGTACAATTTCTGTTGTACAGAAATAATAACTTGTGTAGAGACACAGAAATTAGAGACTCGTAATTTTTGTAAACGAAAATCTTTATTTAAGTGATTTATTTCCAGTGTTTCAGGTGCGTTTAGTAAATGGAAGTTATTCAAACCAAGGACGCGTCGAAGTTTTATACGGCGGGACCTGGGGTACAGTTTGTCATAACCATTGGGATGCAAGAAACGCCAAAGTAATTTGTAATATGCTGGGCTATCCATTGGGGTATCCCTACTGCTGTGGTCATTACGGTGAAGGATCTGGCCCGATATGGATGGATAAGGTCGATTGTAACGGAACGGAGGAGTCGTTATCAAAATGCAGTCATAGCGGGTGGAAAAACAACTCGTGCAATCATTCTATGGATGCTGGAGTCTATTGTTATTTCCCACTTCCTAATGGAATCTCTACAGCTGCTCCAAGTACACAAAAAACAACTGGTAGGTTGTTATGGTGTTGTTTTCATAGCTCCAACATTTTTTGAAATAGTCAGAAGTCTTCTCACCTCTCAGTAGTAAAACCAATATATAACGTTAAAAACATAAACGATTAAACTAGAAGTGTAGTTTAATTTTTTAGTCTTATTTTTAGTATATTTTTTATAAATAGTGTTGCGATAGCTTTAAGTCTAACAATGATTACTACTGTGTGATTGGACCATTGTTTGCGAACCTGATTTGTTAGTGTAAAAACTGTGTAACAGTTTTGAAACACAGTTTTCTGCTGTTAATTTTATCTCAAACTCTATTTTTAACCTTTTGCAGTTACCTCTCCGCCTGTCACATGTCCCCCTCAACCAATTGTTCCAGTAACGACAGGTAAAACATTTTGCCTTTGCTTTCAAGTTTGCGAGCTTTGGATTAAGCTTAGAATGTCTCGTGTTACGGAGTCTACGCCCTTGATTATTGGTTATTTGTAAACTTGTAAAAGCTGTGACCATATAGCTCAATTGAATTGACTATCTAGTGTCATTTAGCTTTTTAAGACTACTAAAGCTTTGTCTGTATTTAAAGTAGAAGTTCCAGCAGTTTAGTAAGCAGTTTAATCATCCAATGTCTGACAACTTGTTATTTTCCCAGGAATAAACTGCACATTTGACGGAGATCTTTGCGGCTGGACAGCACTTGATCCATTCCAGAAAGGAATGTTTAAATGGATCAGGTATTCAGGAAGCACACCAACTAAAAACACCGGACCAGATGGTGATCACACTTCAGGATGTGGTAAATGAACATTATAAATGATTTCATTTTTCAATACAAAATTCGGTAAACCTTTGAAAGCATTGTTTTAAAATATTTTTTATATTGAGAGGAATGTTCAGGATTTGAACTTCCATAAAATATCACGCGGCGAGGTAAGGGTCTAAAAGGTGTCACTATGTCCTACATTGTTTATCTACCTCTCTTTGGCATTTCTCTTGGGCTCTGAGAAGATTTTAAGAAATTTCCAAGGTTACAATTTGTCTTAGCTATTGAAACCTTGCACCATCAGTTATGTTTTTGAAACCTTACAATAATATCTTTAAATAAGACAAATATCGTAGATCTAATCATAGGATTATTCGTTTGCTGTTGAAAGGATCCTACGTGTTAATGGAAGCTACTGGACGGAACATATCCAACAGCGCCATCCTGGCCAGTCCTTGGTTATCTGGAAATGATAAACTCTCTTGCTTCAGTTTTTATTACCACATGAACGGCAGTGGTATGGGTAGGATGGCCGTGGGACTCGGACAAAACATAATGTGGTCTGTTGACGGTAGCAAAGGAAACCAGTGGAACTTGATGTCTATCACCCTGAATATAACTTCAAGGTCCCAGGTATTTCAGTCTATTGTAGATTATAACAATAATTTTTGTGGTAGAAGCAGTAAAAATATTGAAATATGATAACATCTTAAAGCTCTCAACGCTGCCAGATTTTCTTACGTTGCGAGAGTTGAATAATTTAAAGAATGATTTTCGCGGTTATATGAGAAATTTAGGCATCTGAGAAAGAGAACCTTTAAAAAAAATTAGGCTACAAAAGGATTCGCGTCTTATGCGATACCAATCCAGTCCTCTTACCAACTGAGCTATGAAGCCACAGCTGTTTGAAGCAGGTCAGTTTTAGTTGATCACTGAAGGATATACATTAATCATAATGATGATAATTGAATGTTTTTACTTCATTATATCAGAAACGTCCTCAATGAATACCTTGTTGTTTTTGGTAGTTAGATTTGAAGCTGGGGGCAATTCCGTCATAAACTTTAAAAAGACCAATCAAGCATGCCAGTTATTGTTATACCATAAACATTATATTTACTCTTAATTTCAGAGGTATTTAAAACTTGTTTCTATAAGTTTTTCTTATTTGTATGACCTCTTCTTGTTACTGAACAACTACTAAATACTAGTATCCTTTTAACTCTTTTGAAGATTTACATATTTGGAGCTGTTGGCTCCAATGACAAGAGTGACATAGCAATAGATGATATATCTTTCATTGTTGGGTCTGCTTGTTCTAACGGAGGTAAGACGGTTTCTTCTATTAAATGACATATTGACAAATTTGACGTTTGAGTTGAAACAGGTTTACTAAGAAAGAGCTACGATTGAATCCCAAATTTATTTTTTTTTCAAATTGCAACAAAGAAAAAACATTTTGGTTTTCTGACAAGTTGTAAGAAAAGTTGTTACTGTTTGTGCCAGTTCTCCAAAAGGTATTTAGAATCATGCTATACATCATACATTGATTAGTTACTTAATTAGTTAAATAGTTAGTTTGTTAGAAGCTCTCATCCACAGATGCAGGTTTTGCTTTTGCAAGTTGCTTCGGTGCTGGGCCATGATTAACCCCTGATCGTGATTAATGCCAGTAAACCAGAATGAAATTTGCAGATATAATTTCCATTGTAGTCGTGACATTTTCTGTGCACCAACAATTCTTTGCCATCTAAACTTCTAATTTCGCCGGCGAGTACAGGGTGCGAAATTTAGAAAATTTTCAGCCGGGTATCTGGATATAGTTTATCGAATTACAGTTTTTTGGGGACTTTGACAATTGCTATCAGGCCGGTTAAATGTGTTTTTGAGACATTTTTACCGACCAACAGCAAAAGTAGCCGGCAAAAACCTGTCAATCGACATTAATTGCGCATCCTGGAGTACGTAAAAGTGGAGTTTAGACAACTCCATATTTCCCCATATTTCGGTAACACTCGAAACACTTCTTAATACAAACGGCGTTGGTTATAAACGGTTATTTAATGCGTTTCATTTCTTATTTCTTTTGGTTGCCTTACTGGAATTACTTTCATCATAGCTGTTTTCAGTACAACTACTACACCACCCGTTCTTTCCGGTCAGTGTTCATTCGATAGTGACTGGTGCGGCTGGACAAACATACAAGGAGATCAATTTGATTGGATACGACACAACAAAGAAACGCCCACTAAAGGAACGGGTCCCTCGAAAGACCATACAACTGGTAGTGGTAAGTAGGTGGAACATCTTATACTTCTTTATTACAATTTATCTATAGCTGTTTGAAGTTGCTTTTTCTTCAATTTTGATGTGTATAGGATTTTAAACGTGAATCTAAGAGAGCATTAAGTGCTTATAGTTCTTTGCGGCTGTATCAGCAAAGAGGTATTCATTAGTGTGCGATGTCGATTTAGTAAGTTGCTGCGGTTGTAACGCATAAATAACAGTGTCATTGTTTTCTTTAGGAGAGTTAGGATGGTCGCGTGGTAAGAGTTCATGTCCCAATTTCCTCTATCCCGGGCTTCGCATGTTGGCTGAGATTTGACTTATCTCATTCTAACTTGGAGGAGTTTTCTCTGGTTACTCAGGTTTTTCTCTTTTAGATAAAATTCAGCCTAATCACGCAAAGATGTGAGCTATCTCCATAATTAGAAGTATTAACTTAGTCATACAGCTAAGTCAAGTTTCTATTTGCGAAGAGCCACTCCATTAATATTTACCAATAAAGGCCCACCTTATTATTATCATTTTGCTGTCTTTGAGGATATATTATGTTCCAATACAGGATGGTATGTGTATGTGGAGACATCTGTTCCTCGTAGGCAAGGTGAAATTGCTCGTCTTGAAAGCCCGGTCCTTAAAGCCGGAAACAGTTGCATGACGTTTTATTACCACATGTATGACGATCAAAAAGATCTTGACAAACTATTCCTTGGTCAGCTGAAAGTCAAAGTTGGAGATAAAAGTGTATGGCAAACAACTGGTAACCATGGTAATAAATGGTACAAAGGAATGGTTTTCTTGAGCTCTAGGAACCCATTCCAGGTGAAGTGAAGTGAAATTGATACTAACTTAGAACTATTGATTTGTTTACTGTTCTTAGTAAGTAATAAAAAAAATGTTTCGTTTAGAACAGTAGCAGTGAAAAAATGTGTGCAGCCAAAATAACAAAAGGGCGATTTAATTAGCACATGAATAAACTAATTTGCGTATTCATACAACATGTTCAGGTCAATAATAATAACAACTAACTAAACTAAGTAGGGTTTGACACAGGACAACTTTTATGCTGAAGCTTTGATCCACTTGCAAGAAGATTGAAAAGTTTTTACGTTTTAATGGTTCCTATAACGTACAAATATTATCTTTGGGATAGAAAATTGGCTTCCAAAAACAAAAGGGTGCTAGAAAGAAAAACAAGGGGGCACTAGGAAAAGCAAATATGTGCTGAGAAAAACAAAAGGGTGCAGGGCCCTTCTGTTTTGGTCTGGCTAGAACGCTGTAGTTAATATATGTACGTGCAGCCCACAAGTTGCCATCGACATACAAATGGAAAACTTTCAATTTGAAAGAAAGGGCGTTTTTGCAGTGGCTAAATGGTCACAATGTGTGAGTCGTAACTGATCGGCTTCGCCATGGTCAGTGTGTTGAGCAAGACAGTTTTTTCAACTTGTTTACTTTAGGTAGACTACCCTATGCTAGTAGCTTGTCTTCGATGGGTTAGGGTCCAGCCGCTAAAATCAAATTTCATCCATATAAGGTAACACTTGAAGGAGTTTGCGGATCGAACGCTTGGAGCGACATTGCGGTGGATGATATCAACTTTCTACAAGATAGACAGTGCCCATTTGAAGGTGAGTGAACAGGTCTTGATTCTCGACTAATTGAGTAGTGTGCGGAAGGTCATGGGTTCGATTCTCATCTGGAGCTGAGATTTTTTCTGAGTTCTTTGTCTCCGCATCAGTTCATAAATGAATTTTAAAAGGCATATAGTAAGGCGTCAAATTCAGTTGATTTAATTAAAAATATCATCCTTTTAGGAGTGCTAATGAAATAACATTATCAAATTATATAAGATAAATAATAATGTTTTCTTGGACAATCTTTATAAAAGTAGTAATAGTAGTTGGCGCTTTAACAAATTTCCTCCACCTTTCGCAGAAATTTAAGAATCTTCGTTTTTTTTATTTTTCAGGGTTTAGCTTTGAGTAATGTAGCTCTATAATGTACAAAGTATAAAGTTACAGTTAAGTAAATTGAAACGATCATAGGTTTTTAGTAGCGAAGATTTATTGCATGGATGCAGCTTCGTATCTATGCTTGTCGTTTTGCAATACCTAATAAACGATCAATCATTCTAATGGTGTTTCAGCAAACTGTACATTCGAGGAGGGATATTGTGGTTGGTCAAACATAGATGGAGATAAACTTGACTGGGGAAGAAATTATGGTTCTACTTTGTCAAATAACACAGGGCCCTCGGGTGATCACACCACACAGACGGATAATGGTAAGGAACTTGATCCAATTTTTCTTCCTTAAGATAAAAAATGTTTTCTAATACATGAAATACAGTTCCAAGACCCATTTCGTAAATTTCGTGATTTGCAAAAGCTTTTGGGATTGCCAGATTGTTAATAACATCTAGCTTTGCTCCTTGTAAGGCAATCCGGGTTCCGAAATCCAGCCATTCTTTTTGGTTGGAAATCCAAGGTATGGACTCCGGGATCCAAGGCATCGAATCTAGATCCTACTCTAGGATCCTGATTCTTGGTGTGGAGATCCGCAATCCATGACTAAGTTCCAGAATCCACTAGCTGGAATCTAAAATCCGATATCATCTTTTATTCCTTTACTTTGGTCGATGTGGCTGTCAGTTGTTCCTGTAGTAAGTGGTGAAACCCATTCCAGGGACTTCCATTTAAGAATAAAGTTAACTGGCAATAGCTATCAAAATTAAAGGCTACATTTACCACACAACTAAATATTACAATACATAATGTATACGCAAGTCTCTTGACCCTGACTTTGATTACCCGTTATGTTTAGGTTACTATATTTTTATTGAAACAAGCCAACGTATAACTGGTGACAACGCCAGACTTGTCAGTCCTGCTCTTGCTCCAACTACCAAGTGCATGACGTTTTACTACCATATGTTCGGTGCAGCCGTGGCCACACTAGCTGTTCAAGCTGGAGGAGTCTATCTGTGGACATTGTCTGGAAATCAGGGTAATTTTTGGTACAAAGCAACGGTTCCCCTGGAGTTTTCTCACTTTTTCAAGGTACAGTAGCCTTATTTTAATTCACAAACTGCTGCAGAAGCAGTTGGAGCCTTTAAAAGCAACGCATGTTTTGATTTTTCACCGTGATCATGATCATCATTATTATCGTCATTAATTTAATGCTAATTAATGTTTGTGTAGGTTACGATAGAAGGCAACGTCGGTACAAGCTTTACAGGGGATATTGCTGTTGATGACATTACGTTCACAAGTCACAATTGCTATCTAACAGCGGCAAGCCAAAGTAATGCAATTTTACATACTTTTCTATACGGGAGGTAGTTGTAGTTTGTATACTGTCATTTTAAACTTAACTTGGGTCGTTCATCACTTCAAAACAGACTATTTTGAACAAAACGTTTTCAGCTCAAAGCTGGCGTCCTGTCTCTACTTCTTTTCATTGTTCTCCATCCCACAGCTATTTTCGGCAGTTTTTTCTCTCGCCACTTCTATGGAGATTTCGGTCAATAAAATATGTAAAATGAAAGACATCCTTTTCTTACACAAAACAGAATTACTTTTATTTATCTAAGTTAATCGAATATCACGAAAATGTAATGAAAATGAAAATGTCAAAGAAATATTTGGATTTGTGCCTTTAACTCGTAAGCTTTTCAATTAATTGGAAATTAGCTAGCCCAAAAGTTGTTTGTTGCTTTGGAAAATTGTTATCTGACGATATTGGCCTTTTTTCATGTTTTATTTTCTCTAGTTCCTGCTAAAGTGGTACATGTATCAAGCAACCAAACTTTGAAAGCGGGTGATATGCTTGAACTTACCTGTACCGTCAAGGGCAGTCATAGTGTCCCGACATACGTGGCCTGGTTTAAAGACGGGAGTACTTTCCTTCAAAATGATACAGTCAAAAGGAATTATAGAGTTAGTAAAGTTAGGATTGAAGATGCTGGTGCATACACGTGTGTGGCTTCAAATGAATACGGGAGGGATCAGAAGGAAACTCATGTAGACGTTCAGTGTAAGTAGACTGTAAATATATATGATAGAGGTATCAACAATTTTGGATAAGAGCCGGTTCCTGGGAGACCTCTTACCATGCTATTTCTCCCTTCCTGCTAGTCTAGATCAAACGCTCGCTAACTTGTGTTGCAAAATTAGCCTCGGTCTTCGAAACTATCTAAGATTGTATTTCAGACAATAGATAAAAAGAATAACTGATAAAACAACAACACATGAAGAAAGAAAAAGTGGGAATAAAAAAGTTTTGTAACGCAATGAAGGTGGAGATTGAGTTTACCTTTAGACTTTGGTGATTTAAAGTAAAATAACAAGACAATTAACAACTATGGAAATGAAAGCATTAGGATCAAGATATTTACCTCTTTGGAACATAAAGTTACTATATAGCAAGTATTTATAAAAGAAATTAAAAATACGAAAGCACATCAAGCCCTCCGCAATATGTTCTTCACTTAGTGGACAACGATAAAAACTTACAGGCTTGAGCATTGTGGGTTACATTGTTAGTCTATAAAATAATTATTTTTCAAAATAAAAACAATTATGATCTTCGAAGTGTCAACAATATTGAGAATTAGTATCACCCAACTAGTGGACTATTGCAAATCCTGCATTTTGATTGGATACGCTACTAATGGTCTATTAGTAATAGTCATCGAGTAGCGAAATTCGCCGGTTTTGAAAACCTACCAAAACAATGGCAGCTTCTTCG
>JAOEHV020442272.1:0-10314 GCA_025447995.2 Isaurus tuberculatus | reverse complement strand
GGGGGGGGCAGAGTCTCCAGGACTGAAGCGATGAGAAATCTAGGGGCCTGGTCTATTAAACATAAAAGTGAATTTTTTGTCTTCATGAGAGTACATTTCCTTAAAATGAAACAGAACCAATTCAAAATTCTAATTCCAAAAAAATATTACTGTTTTAACGCCAAGTCGTTCTTAGTTTTTCTGTTTTTCCTCGTAATTTTATGAATACCGCAATAATAATAAATTCACAAATACTCGAGGCAAGAAAGAAATTCTTAGAGAGGCAGCCACTCCCTCTCCACCCTACCCCCTTCCTCTGCCGCGACCACTCAAGTACGCATTTGTAGAAAGCCACCCCCGCTATTCCCACAGAAACTTATTTTGCCGTCCACCAACAAACAGACTGCCTTCTGGTGGAGCTTGACCACCTTTTGGAAAAACAAAATATATCCCTGTACACCTTATATTTCTAACTATCAGGAATGTCCGTTTTTTTATCCATAATGTGGTGTGCATTTTATTTTACAAGTTCAAACTACTTTATATACATACATTGTCATTAGGATATAACACTCTGGAGATGTTTTCAGAGATGTTTCGGTGTAGCACAGCTTTAATGTAGTCTCCATCATTAACTGCAAAAAGATCAGCAAAATTTAGTCAATGTTGTTGGTATCAGTGGTAAACATAGGGCAGGAAGCTAAACAAGGCAAGCACTCAATGTGCAGGGATAGTTAGAACAACAGAGCTAAAATCTCGAGGCATTGCAGCCACCAAATGGAAACTAAGGCTACATCATTGCTATATAACTGTGGTACAAATCAACCACAATAATCGTTGTACACTCTTAAGTGGCACAGCGATGTTGTTGATGCAGTTTCTAAGATCTCTTCCTTCCAACCACAAGGTCCCAGGTTTGATTCCTCGGCTCTGCCGAAGTTTGAACATTTGTGTGACCTTCTTTTCTGCCAAAGATTACTCAGCTTTCCAACCTTACAAGGTTGGTAAATGAATATCTGTTTCAGGTAGGAGCTAACCTGTGCTGGATTCCCTGTCCAGTGGGAGTCAAGGACTCGCATCCACTTAACACTACAAAAACCGGAGATAAGCACTGGCCCCATGGGCCACTTGGCTTGTAAAAGGATTTTGCTTAGCCGGATTTTTCTTTTGGAATTAAGATAGGAAGATCGTCAACTTGGTGGAACTGACAGTACCCCATGAGGATAATATGGATGCAGCAGCAGACAGAAAAGACGAGCGTTACTGGACGCTTCTGGAAGAGTTCGAGGAAGCAGGGTGGGATGCAACAAACTATCCAATAGAAGTTGGCTGCAGAGGTTATATTGGACATAGGACTAGGAAGTGGTCAGTATCAATTGGTCTACAACAGTGACAAGTATCAGCAGTGATGAAAGAACTACAAGGTACAGTCGAAAAGACTAGCCACCAGATCTGGTTGAAGAGAGATGATGAATCTTGGCTGGAAGGATGATTTCTAAGCCAGCTAAAACAACATGGGGGGCCTCAAATCAGTGAGGGGGGCCGGTGTGCAGAAAAACCATCGAGAGGAAGGCCCCGAAGCGGTGCGCATTCTCTCCTGATGACCCCAAGACCTTGTTGGAATCGGGTATGCAGAGCATTTCAGTTGGCAGGCACTCATGAGTGAGTTGTGTTCTGTTACGTTACTCTTAAGTGCCACTGATGAACCTACTAAAATTGACCAGCTTCCATCAGTTGCAAGTTCAAACCCTGTTGAAGCCTGTTTTTTGGGTTTCTGTCTCGCAATTGCTTTTGTTGCCTGTATAACTGTAAATATGGTCACAACATTGTTACTGTAAGGAGGCTAAGGTGGGAACGCGAGCCTATTTGTTAGCTACTGTATTTTTGCCGTGTCTAAGTCAACCTCGTGTATAAGTCAACCCCCTATTTTGTAGCCAAAAAACTACAAGTTTTAGAATTTCCGTGTATAAGTCAACCTCCATATTTTGCAAGACAAAAATACTAAAAGTTCTAAGTTTGTAACTAACTTATCTCCGATAAAAACATAGGTCTAGTCTCGCAACACTCTACTGGGGAACTTAAACATTCTAGTACAGGGGAGGGGGTTCTGTTGGGCTTGACTCCTTTTCTATTGCATTTATCTGCTGAAAAATGATGCATTTTTTTAAGATGGCGATAAGAAAATGAGTAGATATGAAAACAAGCTCTGAACCCAGAAAATATTTTCACTTTTTTAAGACCAAGGAAATAGAATCAATGCAGTTAAAAAACTTTTTTAATTTTATCCAAAAAATATGAGTTACTTAAATCTCCAGTAAGAATAAGCAGTGTCTAGTAAAATTCTGCGTGGATTGGTCATTAACTACTGGCAAATAACAGGTGATGTAGACTGCGCGCTGAATGTGAATCTGAAAAGCCCCATGGCGGATGTCACAATTTCATTGACACTGACATCATGGAATATATGAGTAACACTTGTTGATCAAGCTGGAAAGACAATCCAGTGTGATGCTTTTTATTTGACTCTAACTACTTTAATAATATTATCCCATGTGAGAGTTGGAGCCTGTTTTTTAGCTACAGCCCTGCTTATGAGGGCATGTTATCTGTAAAAAAATTAAGGGTAATTTCTACTATCCAATTGAGTTTAAAGTCCATTTTGAATGGCTGCAATGATTTAGTTCAAACATTAATTGATGCACTACCTATTCTTCAAAAAGATGGTTGAGAGTATATTAAGCAGTTACTAGAAATGTACTAGGTTATAATCATCACCTTTTATCACTATATTTATAAGTAAATAATATAAGTCAGCATTTATATAGTGCTTATCATCGTTGTTCTAAGTGCATTATAGGTTGATTACAGGGACTGACAGTTGAGGGTCTTAGAAAGTCCGCTTGAATGGCTCACATGTTAAGGTGCAACTGGCGGCTGATAAGAAGTGCCCTCAGTGGAAGAAACAGACCACAACGCCGGGATCACTACCCCACTGTTTTCGACAAGTGCATGGGTTCTTTTAAGTCCCTCAATAGACCGGTCAAGAGACTGGACCTACGATTTAACGTCCTTATCTGAGAAGATGCGAAAGTCTAACCATTTCCAGATGTTAGAGCAAAGGCAGCACCTTTTCCTCAGTTATTTTAAGAACCTAAGTGAAGGTCCGGCTGGGACTTGATCCTGAACCTCCCGCACGGCAGACTGGCACCTTACCAACTAGGCTAACCAGGCAGCAGTTCTGTACATACAGTTATTAAAAAAGTTTATTTGGAAAAACAAATTAATAGGTACATCGGTATGAAAAACAATGCATAGTTTTGGAATATTGAAGTTTTATGATGAGTAGTGTAAGAGCTAAAATTTTGATCACATTGATTATCATAAAACTTTCAACCTTGAAATGTTTTAAATATCATGAAACAATATTAAAAAATATGCATAGTTTAATTAAATCAATGTTGAATGAATTTTTTTTATAATCACTGTAAGTAGTGTGAGAAGCTGCCATTTTGAGTGATAGCCCTTTGTCAGAGGGAATGTTGGATGTTTAACAAACACATTTAATCTGTTTGTAATTCTGTTAAAATTACTTACAATACGACAGATCAAATCCCTTTGGTGACTTGGCAGACCACAGCCTCAGATTATTAACAGTATTGTTACCATAGCCAGGAATTGGGATGTCATACGGCATTGCATAGACCACCTCTGTATCTACCCACTGGTAATGTAAACCCTGTGCATCAGACACCACTTTGCCATAAAACTTCACTGGAATCATGTACTCTGGCCGAGCATGTTCCCATGGGTTACCAAACTTTAACCAGTCATCTGGTAGTTCAACCTAGTTTAACCATTAACAACTTTTATATTTTTTGGTAAATATTTTATGGTGACATTAGATATTAATTAACTTAATATAATTATATAATATAACTTTCTAAATTGAATTAAACCTTTATTAAATTTTGTTATAAATAAAATCAGGCATTGTTAAATTTCTTTTGTATTTATCAAACATGGGAATGCATATCACCTGTCTGCCATGATCATCAATTGCTTGCTTGAAGATGCCATATTCGTATCTAATTCCGTATCCACCTGCAGCATAGCCCAGACTGGCTAACGAGTCAACAAAGCATGCTGCTAGTCTCCCCAGTCCCCCATTACCCAGTCCAGCATCCTCTTCAGCATTCTCAAGTTCTTCCATGTCAAGACCAAGCTGTTAATCAAAACAAGGTATGTCAACAGTGTCACATTTTAAGGGTTTCCTTGAGGTTACCCAAACAGCAGTTAGATTTGAAAGTCTAGTTGCCTGTGGGAATTTTGCTTAACTACTTTGCTTAGGAACCAGTTTACCAAGTAGGGGGCCAGAAGTTATTTTCATTGATACCAAAACTTTTTTCATGGACCCTCAATTTTCCCTCTGAGACTTTCAATGCCCCACCCAACACATTTTACAGTGTAATTTTTATGGCCCCCCTTTTTTAAACTTTAATTTTGGTGGCCCCCCTTTTGAAGCCCCAAAAGTTTTGGTGGCCCCTCTAAATATCTTCCAGCCCTCCACCTGGTTTTAATAATGATTGGTCCCTTGGCCATCCTTTTTTTACTATATGGGCTGCTGTTCAGTCAACATGTGGGCTCAAGAAAGCCAGTAGCAGTTATTTTTTGCACAATTTGAGAAACTATTTCTCAGTACAAGTTTCAACTTAACAACACATGGATAAGAATGAAAAAAAAATGGTTGCCCCACCAGGTAAAGATGCCACAAAAATGTGAATTTTGGCTTGCCCATTCAAAATTCCTCGCATTGCTAGCAAACAGAAAACCATAAATTTTGAACATTTGTCAATGCAGTAAACACAGACATCCTAAGTTGCAAAAACTTATTTCAGGGAGGTGCACCAACCTGCAACACCCCTTCCCCCAACCCCCAAAAAAACTTGAAATTTTTAGGGAACTTGTACATTTTGTGTGGCCTTGTTGGCCACTAACTAAGTTCACTTCTGGCTTAGCTGCCCCCTTGTAGGAATATGATATGCATATACTGTAAAATTATTAAGCTTCTCACTTATTGAGATAATAGGCTTATTGTGTGAATGATTAGCAGACATCCAACCCATCCCATCCCCAGGTTAGATTTCACCACATTGCAAATGTTTATACATACTGGGCTATAGTCTGGTGCACGCACTCTTTCTTGCTGGCTTGCTCAGGATTCTGGGAGATTTTACATAATTTGCAGGCATCAGGGAGACACTATTAATATGTTGCAGACTCCCAGAACTTCTGGGAGACTTGGGATGTCTGTAAACTTTTATCTGTAACTGTGTTTATCCCCCTCAAAAACCCTTGAATCACCACTGTGCAGGAAACCTCGATCTGTTGTGAGTCTCTAACCATCTTCTGGTTTCTTACTTTTTACTGATCTTAATTTTATAAAATAAATATATGATGTATTATTCACATTGATAACATATTTTGATGATGGAAGCTCGTTGACAAGTACAGTACAGTCAACTCCATGTAAGTCGATCTTGGTGGGACTGAGTGAAACATGTTGAATTAGACGATGTTCAACTTACACGGTGTGAATTTAATGTTTTTTCATTGCAACTTTTCTGGGAATATGATCGACTTATGCGATTACTTGACATCAACTTACACGGAGTTGACTGTAAATCAGTTATCTTTTTATAATACTTTGTCATTTTCAAAAATACCTGATAAATGGCCTCTTCACACTCTCCTTGAATTCCCAAGTTGACCATTGTGTTGGTCAGTGTTCGTCCCATGTAGTACTCCAAAGACAGGTAATATACCCGCTATAAAAACACTAATACAATTACCTGATGATCAACATTTAATAAAACTAGAAAATTATAGCCATTTTCATTTACACATGCATTCCCTCAGTTTGTTTCTGATATTGTACTTGGGTTTTGGTGGCCTTAATCAAACCTTGTTTGACTCAGATCTGGTTGGCAACTGCTTTAACCCTTTAAGCCCCAAACACGACAAATTGCGTATTGGCGAATTCTCCCAACTGAGTTCCATACTTTCTATAGAAGTAGTTTGGGAGAATTTCGCTTTTCAACTTCCACAGGTTATTCCACTTGATCAATTCCAAGTTTCTCATTACGAGTTATACTATTTTGTTTGAGTTATGTAAGGAGAGGTTAGACGTTGATAAATTGCCTGGGGATGAAAGGGTTAAAAGAAAGGCCTTTGATTGACATCCACCAAAAACTAGTTTGGTAAACAAATTGCAGGAACGCATGTGTAAATGAAAACAGCTGTAAAGGACTGAAACTTTGGCTTTTACTGCATGTAGAGGATGCAGAAATTTGAACCAATCAAAAGACAAATAAAGTTTATTCCATCCTTGTTTTAACCAATCACAAACTTTGTTTAATTTTATGTCCTCTACACAAAGTAACAATAAAAACTTCTGCAAGGCAGAGTAAACAATACACATGGGATTACATGGGAAATAGTGTTTTCAGTGCACTTATTTATAATCACAGAAGCAAGTTCCATATAAGTGAGGCCAAAGAATCTTTCATCTCTCCCCAGGTCCTATCCCTCAGATATTTACCTCTCCAAAGCCCCTCCCATTAGTTGTGTATGGCCAGTTACATAATAATTTCTTACATAGAATCTCGAAAGAACTATGCGAGGCAAATACAGTCTTGAAGTCAAACTGTTTAGTATGCAGTTACTCAATGTTCAGTTAATAACTTAAGAAATTTAACAAAAAAAATCCAAAACTAACAATTTCCGGTAAAATTTCCGTACTACCCTATACATTCATTAAGAATGCAAAAAGCACACTGAAAACTTTGACGTTATTGTTTCTCTTTTGAATAAAATATATGCATAATGAATGTATGGGTAGTACGGAAATTTCACCCAATTTCCTTATGCTAAAAAGTCAAAACAAGACGTTCGTGAGTTTTGTCAATAATAACGATCCAGTTTTGTGCAACCTTTTGTGTCTGGAAACTGTTACAAAATTGACAACAACTTAGAACAACAAAAAAGCAGTCCAGTAACGAAAAATTCTGAATAGAATAAAAGAATTTGTTCAGTTGACAGTTTTTTTTTATTTGCATTGCTTAAACGAACTGCAAACTATACCACTTTCTATTATTTTTCCATAATCCTTCCTTATTCACTTCGAGCAATCATAAATTAAGTATAGTATTATTTTTGGAAAACAGAATTTACAAGCAAATGAACGAGCTTGCCACAACAAATTCAGTCATGTAAAATATATTATTTCACGAGAAAAAAAGATATCTTTCAGATATTAGACCGCATAAACGATACACAGAAACTCTCAACCGGCATATTTGCTGAGGGTAGGTCATTTTGCAAAAGCCGGAGTGAAGTGAAACCTTACCTTTGGGTCCTTTTCGTAATACGCCTGTTGAGTTCGAATCCATTTGGAAACCAAGTGATCTCTCACTGTGTGGGACAGGGCCATGTAGTAATCTCTGTTCGTGGCGACATTACGATCCTTGACAAGGGAAAAATGCAAATGACGATTGAACGAGTCTTTGATGCCAGTAACATCTTCCACTACGGGCAATTTTCTCATCGATATCTGTTTTTTCCTATCTGAATCAGTAAGTGGTCTTTCACCCATGATGAAGGCAAAACAAAAAACAGATCTTACTCCGCCGATCAGTTCACAGCAGTTTTATTTGTGTTCTCTTGCAGTATTTGATCTTCTCTTCCAAACCGGTCTTGCACCCAATCCGCAAACAGTGCTCAACCACGCACAGAGAGATTGACCGTGATAGACTAGGATGAGAACTACGTGCAGGCCGTCATGAACCAACTTTAAACATTTATTTATGGTCGAGCAACAGTTGCCAAATAAAAGTATACAAACGCTGAAATGTTACTTTAACACAGCAACAAAGAATAACAAAGTTATTAACTTGAGTTTAAAATTTTTTTTCTCGGGTTGAGCAACGATTTTTATCAAGGATAGTGGGGTAGGGGGGCATTTTTAAAGAACTAACGTTACACAGAGGTGCACAGCAGTGACATAAAAAACAGTCGAAGCTCATAAATAAGACATTTTTCTACTTGGTTTTAAGAGTAATGTTCCTGGTAGTATATAGCTTACTTTAACACCAGAACCAAGAATGCACCCGTCACCATTGAAAAATGCTGTAGTAGTGTAGACAAATCAGTTTGATTTCTTTCACAAGTTACTTTTTGTAGCCAACCTCAACGCAATGTCAACATGTCCCGTCAATCTGTCAAACCTTTTTACATATCAACATTTTATTTTTTTCCTTTATGTATACTGTGCAAGTCATCTAAACGCAAGATCTTTTTTTGTTCTTCTTTTTAATTTCCCAAGCTCTGATTGGTTGGTTTACTTTTTGTTTAAGACCTTCCGCGTGGTCAATTATCTCTCATTGCACCACATCTAAAGGAGTGTAATGGATTATCGTTCGTGAAGAAATGGTTGTTAACATCTGCTTCTAGAACCCTATTCTTTCTCCACTTTAGGCGCTGCTATATAATTGTTTCAAATTTTTTCCTTTTACCTTAAATGCCTCATAATTAGTTTGTCTGGTTAGGTTTAACTGCACGTAGCAAAACTACGCACAGAGTATCAGAATTATATAACGCTGATCACTTTCTAATTTGACACAGATGCCGTCTGTTCACGTGAAAAAAAAGCGCCCTGTTATTTCCTTCGTTTAAAAACTTAACTTCTGCTACAAAGCTATTTTTGTTCATAGATAAATGTTTCTTCAACTGATGTTCATAAAGGCGAATCTTTATTTAAACTTTTGCCCTCATTACCATGCGTGTTGAAGTTTAAGATGGGGTTACGTCAAAAATAAAGAGTCCCGAGTTTTAAAAGTGCTTTATGAAGTTTTTATCAACAATAATTTCTGAGATTTTAACTGAATGAACGACAACCCCTCTTTTGGCTGTCCTAATTTCGAATCGCGCTCACAAAATAGATTGAGTCGAAAAACGCCCCACGTGCGACCAACGATAAAGAAAAAGGGGAGAAGCCTCTTTTCACCATCTAACCATTTTTTTGGCTTCAGCCTCTTTTATTAAAGTAGAGGTGAAGCTACTAAGTCATCGTGTTGTAAGTGCGTAACCCTACATATGAAGCCTAAGTAAGTAAGTAAGTAAGTGCATACCTTAATCCTGCATGCGAAGCTCACAAATAATAAATAAAATTCTCGGCCAAATCACAATAATAATAAATTCTCAGCCGAAGTATTACTTGTAAGATATATATGTTAACACAAGTTCTAACAAATCAGAAAAAAAAAACATATTTAGATTTTTTTTAAGTAAGTATACATTTTTCTGTGTGGCATTTCAAAAACACTTACTTTAATAAATTTATTTTTCAATACTTTTGTCTCTTTTGTGTTAATTTTCTTATAGCTGAAGCCACATGCGCTCATTGAGCGCCTTTTGTTCTTTATCGTTGACCGCACGTAAGGCATTTTTCGATTCTTATTTATTTTTTTAGACTGCGCTTCTTCAAATCTTAAAGTTTTAGAAATACAATTTTTCTTTGTTTATTCACTGCTTTTTTTTAAAGCTACACGTTAACGTAGCAGACTGTCAACAATGACGTCAGACCAAAGAATTATCGAGTTCGAACAAGCTAATTATATAAATCACAATAGACAAGAAAAGAGATAAAGAAAATGATCGCAGTTAAAAAGATCTGATATTTTATCCATAAACAATATTCATGGTAGAAAAATCATAAATAACAGAATCCAAAACAATTTCGGGATTGAAACAATTTGAAAGGCTTCGTTAACCTTTTATATTTTGAACCTATCCAGTAATCATTTTCTCGAACTGGTCTGTGTAATTCGACACTATTCTAGCTTAAATTGTATAAGCGGGTATTTTTTACATCATTAAATGTAAATAATTATATTCATTTGGGTTTCAAACGTAAAAACTGCATTAAATAGTTGTTTCTGTTCTGTACAGTGGTTCACTACGTTGCTTTTATTGTCGTCCATGTTGCCGACGTCGCATAAGATTCACATTCACATTCGTTGATTTATTGGACGTCCCTTCGAGTCATAATTCATCTTATCTGGTCTTCTTGCTACCTCCACCCATCTGAGATGCAACCAACGCTTGTGCACCTCGCTGAAACGCAGCAGAATATGCCGGCATAAACACCTGTGTAGAGAGAAAAGGTCAAGGTAAATTAACCATTTCAGTGGTATTTCTAGGGCGGACGTGGTTGGCGCAGTTGGTAAGATCTCTGCTTTCCAACCACAAGGTCCCCAGTTCAATCCCGGCAGTTTGCCG
>JAOEHV020442169.1:0-10315 GCA_025447995.2 Isaurus tuberculatus | reverse complement strand
TTTGTTGTATGAGAAAGGTGTGTGATTTTTTTTTCTTAGCGAAGTTTGAATTCCTTGTGTTAAAATAGTGTGTCAACTCTTGTTTGAACTATTAAAATGTTTTTATTGCTCAAGTTGTTATTAATTTTTTGCAAAAAATTTGGAGCGATTGCAGAATACCCGTCCACTTTTACACCGCCTAACTGAAGCAAATTTAAGTTTAATATGTTTTATTTCTGTAATTTCACCCATGCTATTTTACTGAATAAAACTTAATTCCAAAAACTTTTGCAGCCTATTTTGTGTTCTCTTCAGTGTTTTTTTTATTTTGTTCTCGTTATAATTTGATCGATTTCCGCACTCGGTTGTTTTGAATGTTGCTTCTTTCTAGCTCGTTGTTGCTTTTTCGGTAACATGTCCCGTAGTTTTAGTTTAAACCACTTCTGTTTTGTGCTACTTCTTTTACATTTTTCTATACCATTTAAGAGTTCGTTTTCTAGAAAAGAAAAACCAAGAGATTCGTACGCGTGACACCATTACACCGTGCATCTGTACTCTGATAAAGCACGCTCTTTCAGCCAATCAGAATGCGCGTTACATCAAAACTTTATTATAATAGCCATCTAAGCCCTGAGAAAAAAGAAAAGAATCGCCCGAAAAACCCTAGGTTTATTAAACTCCGCAAGTGTACAAATGCTGACACGTGATATATATTTTTTAGTGCACTGCAGCTAATTAAAGGCCAACCTTTTTATCATTTCGCTTAATGTCTGCGATGTTCAAATACTAAACTTTTTTAACTGCCGCATAGAGATTAAACGTTTATCTTTACAAATTTTCAGTTGATTGTGCAAAACAATTTGAATTTATTGTTTTAACACTGCAACTAGTTTGAAAACAAATATCAGTTGATCTGATTTCTGACTCGTTTTTTTTTAAATTCAGACACATGGTGCTTAATGAGGAGCTGATTAAACTCTACCCAGTGGTCTTTTATAGGTAAGTAAAACAAGGTAATTATTATTGACGTTAAGTTAACTTCGCAGTGGCGTAGCCAGCCCGTAGGCCTGCAGGCCTGGGCCTTCAAATTATTTTGACAGGAAATAAATAGTATTGAAAAATTATTTTTTTTTATTGAATAAAAAGACACAGAAACGCATTTTTAAAAAATTTCTCTAAGAAGCATGCCCCCAGACCCCCCTAGATACGATCGCGCCATAGCGATCGCGAACAGCAGCTCACACCTTCGGCGTTTACTCGTCCATGGGCCTGCAAAATTTTCAGATCCTGGCTACGCTACTGTCTCGTACAAGTTGTTGGTTGTTTTTGGATGTTCAATACATTTCTTGCTGTGTTTACAACGTTTCGACGGCCTTTGACTCGTGTTCGTCAGGTATGGCGTATTTGCTTACATCACTACGAAAATTGTTCGTATCTCTTTCGCTAGGCAGTCCGCGCAGATGAACTGGCCAATGGGCTTCCGCTACATAAACAGATTTTCTCCATTTTTCGTTACAGGATCAGATACCGTATTTCCTCGAATAAACGCCGCCCTCGAATAAGCGCCGTACCCTGTAAGTTTAAAGTTTGAAAGGCACAGACAAAAATCCGCAACATCGAATTTATCTGATTTCTTACGCGTTTACAAGCGCAACAAGTTGTAGTTTTAAAACTGTAAAGCTTGATCGGTACAGCCAGACAAAGAACTGTATGATTTACAAAAATAAACAACATTTTAAATACACGCCCCCTCGAATAAACGCCGCACCCAAATCATGAAAAATTTAATTCTATTCGAAGAAATACGGTATCTAAAACCAACTTCTTTTGTTCCAAAAGTTGAGAGACTAAAATTGTTCATCTATATGGTATAAAACTTAAAGAAACATTTTTCGGGTATACTTACCCATCTTCGGGGTTTAAGTTTATACCACAGAAGCGTAAGGTAAAACTATAAATCTGTGAAAAAGTAGATGTTGATTTTCCAAAATTGCGCATTGTTATTGACTAAACATACATGCATTTTTTAACCGTTACAAACTGTCTTTGCACCCATAATGTAATCTTCTTTACTCTTGAATTATTATTCTATGGCACATTGTTATATCGATGATTGGCTTTCGAATGAAAAAAAAATAATGTATGAAATATATCTCTGATTAGCTTTGCAATTTATTTGTCATAATCGAGTTCGTCTGATCATTTTGTCTGCACTGTTGTCAAATCATAGAAAAACATTTCGCAACTTTTGTGAACGAAAACATGGTCGCGAACGACTCACTTAAGTCTGCTTTCTATATAATTGCTCACATCGCAGTGTTGTTCTCGCTGCAAAAACTGTGCTCTGCGACTGGAGCGATTGGTGCGACAAACTTGTTTCCATACAATCGCAGTCATCATCAGTTAATTACGGTGGAAGAGGTCTGGAAATAGTAAGTTGAAAATAAAGCCCTGTGGAACCAGGCCCACTACTCACAATGAGTTGTGGGAAGCTTTTGATCGCAACAATCGCAATTAAGTTTGGGGAAGTAGTTTTCATATATCGCTCGCGTCTCTCTTGTCGTTACCGTCTCGAAACTCAAATAGCGACAATCGCAGAGATAGAACTTGAGCAATCCTTACGATTGGAATTGCAACTATCGCTCCAATTGCACCAGTCGCGAACAAAACGTTTCCATATATTGCTACAATCGCTACGCATATATTTTCAGCGACAGTACCGACAATTGCGATGCTAGCGATTATGTGGAAACCAGTCTTTAGATTTGTTTTCCGATAAAATTAAGATTATCAACAAAAGTTGAGATGTCACCTTGGTAAAGCCTTAGTTTAAAAGTTAAGATTTGTTCCAAAACATCATACAGTGTAACTTATCGGTTAAAAATCTCTAATATGTTTATGGTAGCCGCGTCTTACAGATTTTATATGCATATAATTAGGGGTATTCTAATAATGCTAGTTTATTTAATCGCACAGCTTGTACATGGAGGTTTCTCCTTCAGTCCTGGAGAAGGTACGTATGTTTTAGATTCTTAACTTTATTGAAAATGAAAAAGCTGTGAGAGTATGTGTGCATAATGCTTATTTGAAACTACTGAAATGCTGCTGCGGCAAGTAGGTAAACACGCGAATTCATCATCTCTTGCCTGAAATATTTAAGAATTGCCGTAAGCTTTGACGAAGGGATAACCCTCAAAACTTGAGCTTAATATTTAATAATTTAATATTAAGTTTGCAAAACACGCCGTTTTGATAATCCCATGAAACGTTATTTTGATTGGCTGTTAACCGTTAAACGGAACTCAATGCATTAAAAACGGAAGTCAAAATAATATCATTTCTTGTATCATACTGTATGTTGTGTTCATGTGAACAGCTTAGCGAATATAGTTCTTGATACAGCGGAGTTATTGTCCAGTGTCTTCGGGATGCGTTCGTACTGTTTTCTGATTGGATAATCATAACCTAATTTGACTCGTCTACCTATAATAACCAAATTTCGTATTTTTTTTTCTAACCGACCAAAGGAATTAAATATTTTTTGCTAACAACTCCTATTTTTTATCGATAGAAATATCGTAAAACGAAAATTACAGATATTGATTTCCTCTGGTATCTTACGGGCGTGTTAATGAACATTTCACCATTGAACCTTCAGCATTTTTTTTGTTTTTTACATCAACATGATCGGTCTCTTGGGACTATGTGAAGATTAGGATTTGAATACCCAAAGAATTTCTTTCTAGTCTCTAGGCCATTTCAATGTAATGTGGGTCAGAAAGGTCAACAGTGTAGCGCATGCCTTCCGACGAGCAACGGGCTTGGGTGCAAATCTCGGGCTCGCGTAACTGCTATATTTTGTCAATCGCATTCTGACTCCTAGGGTTTTTCTTATGGTGTTCC
Organism: Isaurus tuberculatus; assembly: GCA_025447995.2. Taxonomy (NCBI): domain Eukaryota; kingdom Metazoa; phylum Cnidaria; class Anthozoa; order Zoantharia; family Zoanthidae; genus Isaurus; species Isaurus tuberculatus. The sequence goes on along the minus strand of JAOEHV020442169.1, from coordinate 6,433 downwards.
AGTTTTCCCTCTCAAGAAAAACTGACTCCCAGTGTATTTAATCTGGCTTCTGTGCTGTGCGCCGAGGTCATATATGGACTGTACAGCGTTTTCCATTGTGTATGTGTTCTGTGCCTCTATGTATGACATGAAGAAATTCCGATGGAATTTTTATAATTTTTTTGTAATTCTTTTTTATTGATTTTAGTGTTTATTCAGATAGATATACTTATTAAGATTTTATTGTTATAATTTTAATTATAGAATATTCCATATCTAGTTTTTGTTTTTAACTCCTAATTTTATTGTGGCTGTGGAATACCTGTAAATTAGCTGACGTGCTTTCACAGACCCCGATTTTCGGTTCCGTCTGTGAATGCACTCCATTATTGTAGCTAAGTGTATTTTCACAATAAACTATTATTAATATTGTTATTATTATTATTATTATTATTATTAAGTAGGCGCCTTAATTGATTTGCTCCTATCTTGTAAATTTGCATCCTCTTGGTCCAACCTTTTACTGCTAAGAAGGGGGTAACTAAGCCACATTATTACACGTGATGCAAAGACTTCCATTGTTTTTTCTTTTAGTTGTTAGAAACCAGTAGATTCGTCGAAGTATTGGTAGAGATGCATTTGGCACTGGCTGAACTGCGGAAGGCATTTCTAGAAAAACCTTTTGACTCAGATGTCATTAGCAAAGTAAGCTATTCAGGTTCATTCTGTATCCATTCTGGTAATAATACAAAATTATAAGAAAAAATGAGGTGTCCAAGCAATGCGTGTCCCGAAGTTTTCTTATCTTTTTTATTGTTCCTGACTTGTTTATTCTTTGATTTTTTAATGAATCTGTTTTTACACTTTTTCCTTCATTACCAAACGTTGTTACCATACCACATCACAGTGTACACATTTAACAATATAAGTTACTCAGCTTGTTTAGCTTCTTAGTTATTCTGAGTAACCTTTACCAATTTCTGTAATATTTTCATTATGTGTTATTGATGTATATTGTAAAAAACGGTAATAAAGGAACTTACTACGTGCTCCTGTTTCTAATATGGTTACAAAATCAAACAGTCTACATTTTAATGCTGCTTTTTTAAATACGAATCCCCTAAATAAATGAGCCCGATATCTTAAGTATACTGTTCCTGAGATGTAACAGAAGTTTTTAAAGAAAATTTAATACGTTTTTCCCACCAAGGGTTTTTGAGATTTTTAGATCACTGAAATCATTTTAGATAGCGCGTGTATAGACCAAGACGTTTCATAACTTTGTTCGCTCGAGAAGCCAGCTGGGTTTCACATGTTTTGAATAGAGATTTCAGTAGAATGAAACTGCATGCCTATAAAAATGTGGCCTTCTTCCTAGTTTGATCAAAACCTAAAGTACAGACATGGGGCTATAATTTCAACTAGTTGAAGGGTTGCTAGTGAGTGTCTGATGAACAAAATTTACGTATGCAAAGTCAGGAATTTTGATTTTAGCGCCGAATAATGATATGCAAATTTGATGTAAAATCAATGCATGACGTCAGATATCCGGCCATTCTGCCCAATGACGATTGTAAAGAATCAAATTAAAACGAGCTCATTCTTAATTTCCAAAGGTTTTTAAAAGTCTCACATCTCGTAGGGTTTTTGTACAGTTGTCTTGTTCTCTTGTAGGATATTTTGATGCCAAGTATTTTTTGGGTCTAAAATTTCAGGCTCGTGTATTTTTTTGGGTTTGCAATATGAAGCTCCGTCTGACCCCCCCCCCGTCATGTATACCCCCCTGAGATTTAACACATGTTTGACCAAACTATTTTTAGTTCAAAGGTTATAAGAAGTCCTTTTATTTCAATCAAAAATCTCGTGCATATTTCTCTGCCATAACTCAAGGGCGAATAACGCTGTTCTACTGCTAAGAAGCGGATATGACGTCACTCCCTTAGCACATCTCAAAACCAACATAAAAAAGAGGTCACAGAAGACCATCATTGGTAAAGAAGTTACGGCGTAACGCAATCATAATCTTATTTTCAATCTTTTTGAATGATTGGCTGTAGACGTTCGGTTTTCGAACGATTAACCAAAAAGACGATCTGGCTGGTATTTCTTTGCACGTTTTTCCAGCGCAGCCATCGCTACGAGCAAACGAGAATCCGGAGATAAGCGACCGCGGCTTGAATAAGTTCGTAAAGAAATTTAGCTTTATTTCCAAGAACAAATCCATTCAGTCCTCAGAGAGTCACCTGCATTCTCCAACCAAAGAGCCATTGTTTTTTCCCGGTTATTGTATCAATATGTATGCCTTTTCTCAAACCTTTAATTTTTTTATAACAGTTAATTTGATTTTCCATGTAGCTTGTATATATTTACTGTGTATTGTTTCCTTTTAGCCATTTGACCTTGAGTTTGACTGCCAAGTGTCTGATTTTGTTCGTAAGTGTTTGCAGCGATCTTCTGTGGAAATATTGAAGAATCTGCCCGAGGTAACGTGCATGCTTCCCTTTCTGTCCTTAGGGGTGGACCATTAGAAACTGGGGGAGGGGGGAGGGTGGCAATTTTTTTAAGCACGATTTTTTTTTCGTGAGACGGGTTTTATAGTATTTTTTTCATCCTCAAACCTTTTGCCATTCCCACTACGATTTCTGTAGGATTTTTTTTTAGGAGAACTGGGCTTGCAAAAAACATTATTTTTTTGAAATGGCACCCCCCTCCCCCAGCTTCTAATGGTCCACCCCTTAAAGCGAATCTTTGATTTCTTCTGTTTTTATACCATACAGTTCAGTTATCACAACTGTCTAGTAAATGTTTTTAGTACTAAATATATGTCCTCTTTATGAGAAAAAATAACGCTATAAAATATTAGTTTTCTGTTAAGTGTTTTCTTAATTTTCTATCACTCCTTGTTGTTCTTGTCATTTTGTTTACTCGACTCTTGTGTTTAGTTTTGTGCTAATGTAACTCTTTCCCATTGTCATTTGACCTTGTCAATTTTATTTAAATTTATTCCGCATTTGACATTCCAACTTGAGCAACTTTTGAGCAACTTTTTAAGGCATTTTGAGCAACTTTTAAGGATTTTTTGAACAGAATCTGTCCAGGCCTAAACACTGGAATCACTTCCCTTCTCTTTTAAATAAGTGAGTAGAACGTCGAAAATCTCTGCCAGGCTTTAATATCCTTATTTGAAAAGGTAAAATTCAAATGAATGCAGATGTTAAAGCAAAGGCAATACCTGCTCCTGAGGTAATTTTAGACCCTAATAGCTGCGCCGGCCGTAATCCGAGCTTCCAGCACGTTAGACTGATTCTTTACCACTATACCAGCGTGGCTAACCAGGCGACGGTTAAGCTTTCCCTAAGTTCCACGAGAGGAATAACGCAAGCTCTCTGATTACAGTAAGTGCTAAGTAAAGTTTGAAACAAAAAAAATTATATTACATAACTAGTGTTTAAGATATGAATACGTTGAAGGTATTTTAGTTGAAACCGCGAAATCTTTTTTACTTAGGAATGGGTTCACAAAGTTTCACCCGACCTTCGCAATCTCCTATGGTGCCGCAGAAGTATCATCTAAGTCATTGATAAAATTAAAGTTGCTGCATTTCCTATAGCTGTATTTTTAGGATTTTTAAAAGCTCAGATGTATTCACATAAGAAAGAAACAACATATGTGGTAAAATGAAAAAAAAAATAAAAGAGTGTTATGAGGAAAAATAATCATAAGAACTATTGTGTTGCTTGGAAATATGTACTTAAAATGAGAACAATAAGAAAGCAATAGCTTGCAAAAGCTCATAGATGAATGGCCGTAATGTTATGATATGTTGAGGCCGATACTGAACAGGCTTGTGATTAAAAACACCAAATGAACAAAGGCGTACCAAATATATATCGGTTACTGTTTTCTTCGTGTGTATTTCTGACATGCTATAAATAAAGATAATTATTGCTGTTTAATTGAAGTTGTTGAAATTAACGCGCTTAGAAAATCCTGCGTAATAATATTAACGCGAATTTCTTAAATTCGCGTTAATTTCATGATGCGCGAATTTTTTGTAATAAGAAATGAGAAGCTCAAAATAGAAACTCAAAACAAATTTATGAGGCCAAATAAAAAATATATGTACTAGTATCTCGTCCCCTCCCGCTTCTTTTTTGCTCGCCCGCTCCTTTTTTAAAATTTTTTATTCTTATTTTTATTAACGTTTTTGAAGAATGTTTTTAAATACTCATTGCTTTAAAAACCAAGTTATACTCTAAAATGTAATCGAGTAGCTACTAAAATGGATACGTGGTCGTGAGGAGGGGAGCATTTTAGATCTTGTGTTTGTCAACAACAAATTAACGTGTTTCGGCCCCCATTGAAGCGCCTTACTATGTAATACTAATAGATCGTGACTCATGCCGCTATATATCATAGCATATCGGCCATTCATCAATATATCAGAGTTTTCTTTGCATATCTCTTATCTCTTATATATGTCATGGTTTTCCAGGTCTTGGTTTTTATTAGGTCTTAGGTCTTGGTTTTCCGGGTCTTGGTTTTCCACACTACCAAGCCAGAATGGCCAGAACTGCAGAAGCAGTGCACATCGTCAGGGTCGTAACGAGGTATATAGGTTCAGGGATTACAGAACTGTTATCAGGGATCATAACACTGCCATGGGATCAGGGATCAAATTTTGGAAATCGTGGGATCAGAGATCAAAATTTTGAAAAATTTTGGGATCCGGGATCCAAATTTCGAAAAAACTTGGGATCAGGGATTAAAATTTTGGCTGAAAATACGGGATTAAGGTTATAATAGACCTCGTTACTACCCTGACATCGTTGATTAAAAAGCCTGAAGAAGACGATCAGTGCACTAGTGATTTGGAAAGTGACCGACCAGAGTACGATGAAAACAGTTGACGAAGATGAAGCGAGATAAGAAGCTCGACAAACTTTCTAATTGGTGCAAGATCTAGATTTGGAAGAGCAATCCGTTTCAATAATCGCCTTTTGCTGTGACTACAGAGTACTGGGTTCGTCTCTGTCTCTCTGATATACGCTCTGTAAGTGCCGTTAATGAGTGAGTTCTCTCCAAGTGATTGGCATATCTCAATGGCGGGGTACTAATTGTACCCCGTTATTATCAGATCTTTTCTTGAATACTTTCGAATAGGAATTTATTATATGAGCAAAAATATAAATAAAAGTAGATATCAAGTTTGGCACTTCGGTTCAACAACACATTTCCATATATCAACAATTTGTTAAGAATCAACAACAGCAAGCTCGGCAACCTCGTCAATGAAATTTATGCACCAGAGTTAAAAGTGAAAAACACTACAGTTTCTCAAACAGAAACTTTTTAATATCTAGATACAACTATAAAAATTGGAGAACGAACTGAAGCAATAAAAAACAGCATTTATAACAAGAGAGGGCACTTCGAATTCAAGATAGTGAACTTCCTATACCTTGACAGTAACATCCCACGGAATCCAGCGTATGACGTATTCATATCTCAACTGGTGAGATATGCTAGAATTTGCAGTAAAACGAATGATTTTAAAACAAGAAACCAGCACTTGTCAAAATTAGAAAAACAAGGCTTCAAGACACGACAAGCCGCACAGGGTGCTCTTTCTGTTCTGAAAGTAATTGGATTAAAAATTTGCTGATGACAAATCGGTTTGAAGATAAGAGGCACCGTTTGGTTAGGCATTTACACATTTGGTGAGAAAGACTGTCACAAGAAACGTCAACACTTAAAAGGATAATTGTGACATTGTAAATGCTTTTACTGTTAGATTCTGCTACATATTAACTCCTACTGACCAAAGGTCGAAAAACGCGCCAGTTTTGATATTTGCGCGGCATTTTACTTATAAGTTTTATCGCACTGAGTGATCGATATTCTTTTCAAAGTTTACAGCACCCGTCTTGTGGTTCAGCGCTTTAAAAATGCATTCGCGAAATTCTACAGAAGCCACTTCGACGAAGTACAGAAGTATGGTGCGACGATGAAGGAACTTAGAGAGCTCTCGCCTGTTTAGGAAATAATTGACAAACTGTATCTTTTTTAATTGCTGCGACGCAGGAGCAGCGAAACTATTCTCTTTGTCCTTGCGATCCCGGGCATGCGCGGTACGATTCTATGCTGTGCAAATTTTGGTGTATTGCGCTCGAGCCTCGATTTCAAAAGACAAGGCCGCGAGAGATTGGAATGCAGTTTACTTCATCTCACCTCGTGGTCAAGGTGCGGTGATACGTGCTACAAAATCAAGCTACAAAACGTGCAACATTGTTGCGAGTTTCAGATTGATGTAGCACGTATTACCACGCACGCTACAAATTCAACATCAAAAGTATATTACGTGACTTTCTTGCACAAATCTAGCGTTATGATTGGTCAGTTGTGACATCCTATTTGTCTTCTTTCATTAAATCTTGCGAATCAGGGGATTTAT
>JAOEHV020442070.1:0-10316 GCA_025447995.2 Isaurus tuberculatus | reverse complement strand
ATGTACGACATACCACCACGCATACCTCTTTCAATAAATTGAAACATATCAATATCAGACATCAATTCTAATTCTATGCCAGTCATCTTCAACATAGCATCCCATGCCAGTCCGGGCGCTGTAAAATAATAGCACGGGTCAAGCCTATAATAATCCAGACAAATTTTTCTGAATTGTTCAAAAACATCTGCCAGAAGTAACACATCAGACTTTAGATATAAGTCATGGTACTCACCCATGGTTTTAAGGGAGAATCCATTCCAAACGTCTTGAGCGTGCTTATAATCATCATCACTAATCGATTCATTAGTTAATAAACTAAAAAAGTCGTCTTTGGGTGGTAGTTCTGTTTCCTCGAATCTATCAAAACTATCCATATAATCATATGGGTAGACTCCTTTTCGAGTCATTAAGTCAAACTCTAGATTTTTAAATTCTTGAGAGGTATATTTTAGTTTATCTCTCGGTAGGTTACTAACTAATTTCTCAAGGCTTGAGCTCATGAATTGAAAACTATCGATAAAAACTAATTGATCTAGCGTGAAAGCCATATACTTCTCCATGTTGTTAGGAATGACACCAATATTCATCCTAACATCATTCCCATTACTATCTATGTATGCATATTTCTTAACAATAGCACCAATCTCTTGCATTATAAAATGACTATCATAACCTCGGAGATTGTGAAATATCACTGGAATTCTGATTTCTTCAGGTTTTAGGCGCAGGTTTAGATTACAAACTTTGTGCGCCGAGCCCCTGAACTTACCAGTGATATGGCAATGATCACGAACACGAATGTCATTCTTAACATACTGTTTATTACAGATGTGACATTCTTTCGCTGTCTGAAATTTCTCTTCATCTTCATTGCTCATAATCAATGGTTTATCAAAATTTTTCACCATCTCCTTACAATACTCAACCTCTTTTAACATGCATTCTAGAAAATTATATACTGCTCTCTCGCCTCTATATACCTGTACTGGCTTGCTATACCTATCATCATAACAACACACTAATTTATAGCCATACCCACAATCTTCATGCTTCTGGTATGGATTAGTATATGATTTACTACCATCTGGCTGACATCCTTGTAACTTTTTAACTACTGCTTCAAAATCAGCATAGATAGCAAATGGTACAGGCAGTTCTTTGTGGTTGCTGTTGGAACTTATAGTGCTACCCTCTTCAGGCATTTGAATTGCCTGTTCACCACTAATTTGCATACAGTTTACTTGATGATTATCTAAAATTCGTGAAGAACTGAAGCACTGAAGACAATTCATACAAAAGTTCTTCCTTCCCTTATGCTTCGTTTGGTTATACATAAAACGATTGAAATCTTTTATGAGGACGTAGTGTTTGTTGCAGCCCTTCGTTATCAAAAGTAGTTCCATATGATCTTCATATTTTTCTTTTGACACATAGATAGGATACGGTTCTCCATATTCATAACAAAATACGTTTATGTTTATACTATTCTGTTTTTCTATTTTATTATAGTCTTTCCTGCTAACTGGAAATTCAATTCCTACATAATTAAGCTTGTCTACGTATACTTTGTCTATTTTCTTAATCCGCTGAGGATCTTTCTCTTGTGGATTTAAGTGTCTTATGTGACACCACCTAAAACATTCATTATCTTTATTCTTTAGGTTGATCAGCCCCTTCATGCTATTTTTCAACTGAAGGGGGAGTTCGATATATGACGACCCACGCAATGGTTGGTATTTTGCAATATTGAGGTAATGATTATCAATAGAGTTGATAGTCCAATTCGAGCCTTCAGAGATCCAAACACCAATCAGCTTGAGAATCTCTTGTTCGGACATTTCTAAGGATGTAGCTATTTCATCATTATGTATTACTAACTGTGCTTTACTATTGAAATATGCTGTCTTATACTGCATCGAGTCAGCATCTACTGGTTTGGAGAATGTCACCTTCAATGTTTCAATAAATTTAATACCCTTCATTTCTTTCAGCTGCTCTCCAAGATGGTATCCAACAGCTCTTCTAGTCCTCTCTAGTTGAATTAAAGGATCGCTACTATTCCATATATTTATTTCATAAGACTTAGTATAACCCTTCAAAGCTTTAGCTTTCTGTACTGTCTTAGTTCTTGGAGTTGGGACTGGTTTCTTACTACGAATAGGAATTTGATAAAGACGCTTCACTTCGTCCTTTAGCCTTTCAAGCTGTTTATTTACAGCCTTTTTCTTAGGCTCTGGGACATAGGATAATACCCAATCTGCAATCTTATTTACACCTTTCTTCACAGATTGGTATGCACTCTCAGCTAACTTCTTGAGTGATGGAATGCGATTCGCGCTTCGAGGGGGTGATGATGGTTTGAGAATGGATGCATTGATCTCGGGGATCGGTTCATCCAAAATGTTACCCCTTCGGGGTGATGTGTTAGGTGGTGGTGAGTGTGGACGATTTGAATTTTGTTGTTTCAGAATTATTTCGATAAGTTCTGATTTGCTTAGTTTTTGGAGATCACTCTCATTCATAGTATATCGAACGCAAATAGACACTCTATGTACTATAACAAAATATTTTTTTAATTCAGTTTTTTCGAAAAATCCTTCGACATATTCAGATCTACAATCGATTTTAATACACGATCGTGTATTAAAATGACTTCAAATCAACTTACTTAGATTGATTCAATATGTTTTCAGGAACTGTATTATTCATCCTCATTTTATGCTTTTTCGTTCTTAAATGGTGGGTCTTACCAGCTAATTTATAATCATAGTTACAGGTAGGACAAATCCATGACTTATTAAGCATATACTTTGTCTTCGCTCTTCTTCTATCTTCTTCTGTAAAATATTTAATTGGTGTGTGAATACCTTTTGGGCGTCCTCTACGCCTAACATCCTCTATTTTATTTTCCATATCTATAATAGATCTGTAGATATTCTTTATACTAAATTCATCCTAAGGGGTGTAAATCCTTGATCGGTATCCAACTGTTGAAATCCTCGGGGTATCCTTTCCACTTCACCAAAGCTTGCTTCTTCTTGTAATCCCTTCGAAGAACCTTATCGATGCGGAATACAACCTGTTTGGTTTTTGTTAGTTCGGGTTCGTAAAAACTCCCTTGTATATCTTCACCCTTGAGATCTTTGATCTTATACGTAATTGGATCGGTGTACTTTATCTTATCAATTGTAAAAACCTCTTCAGTCCAATTTGGTGTATAACCTTTCTCAAACACATTTCGTCTATACTTAGATATTCTAACCTTATCACCTACTTTAAATTTAGGTTTGGTTGATAATGGTCGCATATCACCATATAAATTGAAATATACCAACCCTTCATTCTGCTTTTTGCTCGCTTCTGTCGGTGTCATTTTAATGCTTGAATGCTTGGTGTTGTTATACTGATTCAGAATCTTAGGTAGCACGTCTAGGTACTGCGTATTACCTTGAATAGTGAATTGTTTCCACATTTTGGTTTTTATTGTTCTATTCCAACGTTCGCAAACACTACTCTTTTCTTCATTTTCTGTACTGTACAGTGTTATGTTGTTATCCTTCAGCAGATCGTAAACGTGTTTGTTATAATACTCCCTCCCTTTGTCTGTCCATAGATATTCAGGTTTCCTACCTTTCTTGAATATTGTTTTGATTGCCTCAGAAACTGTTGCTCCTGTTTTGTTTTTCAAAGGCACAATCCATCCATATTTACTGAATACATCGAGTACCATAAGTAGATACCTAAAACCCTTATTCCATCTACTAAATTGCTGCATGTCAACAAGGTCAGAACACCATATTTCATCTATATGATTGACTACAACACGCCGTCGAGTGAACTTACGTTTTATTGGCTTATGCAGCTCATCAGCTAGCTCTTCTTGCCACCCCTGGGGTACGACCTTGTAGGTTTTTTTGAAACCCTCCGGGTACCCATTCCTAATTTCGCTTTAGCAGCTATAGCGTTACGTGCTATAGCATGCCCCCATTGACGATCCTTCCATGGAATAGCATCAAGTGCTTTGACCATCTTACGATCGGCATCGTTCTTACATTTCACCTGTTTATCTTTTGAGAGCTTACTGTTACTACAGATTGTATAGTCTACGTCATGTTGCATAGATACCGCATCAGTCTTACCTGTGGGTTGTTGGTAGATTTCCAATATCTTACCATTTGCATCATGTTTCAGCTGCTCATCCAACGGATTTCCAGGTCCTGAGTAATGATGTCCCGGCAGAACAAACCCCTTCTTCGGTGCGAATTTTAGAATCTGTTTATGTATATCGATAGCACCTCCAGACCTTACGGACTGGAGGTTTTTTTTATAAATTGAGTTTTGGTTATTCCACAGCTAGAACAAAGACATTTAACCATCGGTCGACCATTCTTACTCATTTCAATTCGCTCTGAACCTGGTACGCAACCGGTCACTCTCTTCTCCTTGACACAATACATACCTTCAGTTTCCTACAATTAGGGCTAGAAATTTTGTTTCGTTTTTTGATCTTCAGGGTGTTGTTACTCGTTACGCGTAACAACTGAATAACAGTATATTACTATACTGTGCAGTACTGTCACATTTCACTCCATCTCTTGAAAGTTGAGATTAAGAAGTCGCGGTTAGTTGCTTGATTATTGAGATCGAATGCTTTATTATGAATGACATCGAATATGGATACACCTTTCTGTCTCTCGAAAAGATAGTATAAAACCCAATATCCACACAGCACACTAAGTCTCTCCTGCAGCTCGTCTGTTGAATAGATAATATTCTTTCTTGCAGATGAGAGATATGATTCAACCTCGGTAGGTATAGGCATACCAAAGCTGTCAAAGTATTCGCACGCACCACCCCTAGAGGTGTTCCTATAACATACCCAATGAGTACCCGGTCCCTCAAAATCATCTAAATTTATTATACCGCACTCTCTTTTATGAATGGTCTTAGGTAGGTTATCACGGCTGAAGACGCCTCTGAAATTTTTGATGCCCAACTTCTTCACCCACGCTAGTAGGTCAAAGTTGGAGAGAGGTTTGTCAATAAACCTCACAGAATAGCTCCCAGGAGAGGGATCCCATTGAAGGGGCTGTTCTTTCCTAACAACAGCCCCTTTCCTTTTCTGGGTTTCCGAGGGCGACCTCTTTTTTTTGTGCCATAACCAGTCATGGGGATCCTATCACCGTAAGTAGGAGTAATTCCCTCTAGATAACCTGGCGGCATTACATACCCCCCTGATCGTTGTGCTACTCCTATGGAGTGAGCTGGGTATGTTCTCTGAATTGTGTTATGAATAGCGTTGGGTTCCACCTGTAACCCCTTACCACTCAACGCAGACAATAAAAGCGGTACGCCAATAGAGGCCAGTAGCGTCCCCAGGAAACCGCCCTGTTGTTGTTTCTTGGTTAACTGAAATCTGGGGATACCAGACCCAGATTGCAACGCTTGGACGATTTGATCCTTTTGCTTCTTAGTGAGATAGCTTTTGTAAGCTATCAACTTATCGACTTTGTCTTGTGGCACTGAAAATAGACCACCTCCTAGCATTTTATTAACACCAAAAGAGCTCAAACCGTGAAGAGCACCAGAGGCTAATGGGTTCAGAGCAGCCTTAGCCAAAGGTAGGATTGTCTTCGTCATTACAGGCCAGAGAGAAGAGATGAGACCACCCCCATCCTGCTTACTAACCTGTGCCTGTGTAAATTTAAGATCGGTACCCGTACCATTTCTCTTCGACTTCTCAACACGCTTAACTTGTGTTTGTGTGAGCATAACCACATCAGGTCCTGAAAGTTGTGAATTCTTCAGCCTTATAGTAAAAGGTGCTCTCTTGTTATATGAATTAAGCAATTTGTTTTTCTGACCGGTCGTGAGGGTTACACCATACTTAACATAAGACATGCTGAAGGTCTATTATATTGGATATAAGCAATATAATAAAAAATCCGATTTTTGGAAATTATATACAACCTGAGGGATGAACACGATCTCATCCTAAGTATGAGATCTATGTTTCTAACATAACTTTACCATTCGACTGTGTGATAGCTATATCCTGCTCGTATAAAACGAGGGCATAGACAGTGTAGTCTGCATCCGTCGATTTGGAAAGAGTATACTTAAATGATAACTTCGTGGTTCCATCCTTGATATCGAGCTTTTGATTTTCGAGATTGAAGTAGATGAATGGGAAGATGGTTCCAAAGTTGGTTCGAGTTAATAACGACCCACCATTCAAATCATCACCGGCATGCACGTACTTGAGAACATCTCGATATAACCTCGCCATTTCCGTACTAGGTTGGTATTCGTTCTGAGGGTAATTATTTCCATTACCCACTTCCAGATGACAAGATGATAATGTAGCACCGTTTGCAACTGAAAAAGTGTTGTATAGGAAGGGGTTGGTGGTTTGGTCGTCTAGGTTGGCATCGTTGGATAACCAGACAAAAACATGCCGTGGACGATTTATCCCTGAGGAGATCTTAAATATACCGGTTTGCTGCCGAGTTGAATTTCCTCTCTCAACCAGCTCACGCAGATACGACCATTTATGTGGTTTTAGGTACTTAGACATATATTGGCTCTCTCCTTCAGGAGTGAAAACAATCCTGGGTACCCATAGTCTGAACTTGGTTATCACCACTCGACAATCAGCACCGGCCTGCCAAATTAGGTTATCATCAGTCTCTAATATAATCTCAATCTCAACCTTTGTATTTGGCATGAGTTCATGTTCAAAAGCTTCAAATACAGAGTATCTCTTGAGAGTGATCTCTGTATTAACTGTAGTCGATGTGCCGAGTAGAGCCTTCCGAGCAGCAAAACCCTTATTGTAGGTTGCTTGAGCCGACCTCTCCTCTGCGTTTCGACTTGTATCAAGATAGTAAAACCCATTTGTTCCTATACTTCCAGCGAATGATGGATTGTACTCCATCAAATTCCTGATGTTGGTAGAGTGGTTGGCATTGGAATTAAGATAGACCTGCTTGCCGTTCATCTTAACTGATAGTGACCTGATGAATGAATGTGCGCCATTAACTATACCGTTGTGGTCGTTGATAGTTATGTCCCCACCATCAGCAAGTAACTCCACTTTGAAATCAACCTCAAAATAGGCATTAAACCAATCAAATGGAGCGATCTCGCCTGAGTTATCAGCTACGAACCGGTAACCGTCCTTCTTTTGTTGGGCGTTATTAGCTATATTTGTTAATAACGGCGTTTGCAATTCGAAGGCTACATCCTCATAGCGTTCTACGTATTTAGGGTCACGAAAACTGTGCATTGTTTAATTCTACAATACTTTGAGATAAAAAAATCGTATTTTTTGAATTTCCTCCACTCAAAATCATATTCTACGAATCTTCCCACCACTCAAAATCCGTTGAACTTGTTGATCTATTTCATATTGTGTTAGATCGGAGACTCGATCACCCCTCGGGGTAGATCTATCCTGGGGGGTAATCCTCGGAGTAGATCTTGTGGAGTTTAGTAGTTTCATTATCTTATCAGAACCCTTATTAGCTACATAAGTACCTGTTTTGTTTAGTGCTGCATTTGCAGCTGCAGTTGCGGCTTTTTTGGTTACAGCTTTGGCTGTATCAGCTGCTGCATTTGCAGTCAGCGCTCGAGGTAGCGCTTTAGCTGTACGACCAAACAATCTAGATAGACCGCTTGTTATTGGATCGAAAAGACCTTGACCGTATCTATGTATGAATTGGTATTTCCCAAGGGTGGGATTGTACTGCTTTCTGTATTCACATCGTCTCATTTTTACTAGTAGAGTACTACTACTAGTAAGTACTTTTTTATTTTCAAAATTAGATTTACTAAAGAGGTGTAGATCTAAGAATTAAGGTCATATGCCAATTAATTCCATTCAAATTAACTGACCGCCCAATCGAATCAGTCACATATACTCTCATTGATGAGATACGCTTACCATTTATTTCGTTGAATAGTCGGTTTATTGGCTCTTTTGAAAAGGGGAAGGATCGGTTTAGCGTGTCTGTCGGTAGTACATAGATGGTGTTGCTTGCCCGTCCACCAACGATCGAGTTGCTGATTAAATCTGTGTTGATGTGGAGAGTGTCAATGGAGTTTGTAATATTTGGCAATTTAGTACCATATTCAGTTTTGCTAACGATCTTCTTATCAAAACCGATCAGTTCATTGAACTCACCAGTGCTTAGATCGATTTGGTAGCTGCCGCTTAGTTCAATGATTACCTTATAGGTGCTGAGAATAAAGATGATGTTTATATCATATACTACAACATCACCTTCCTTTCGAAAGTGATTATTTGTCTTCATATAGCTGTGAAGGACTTCGTTCAAGTCACTATATGAATACATACCATTGGGGAATGTAACAGTATACCAGGTTACTCCATTATCAGGAGAATATTTGAAAGTTTTGTTGTTGTAATCTTTTGTGATATTATGCCATGAATACGTCATCGTGATATTATCTACAGCTATTTCATGTTTATAATTATCCTCAAGTTCCAGCGTTGGTTCGAACTTTATCTCGAAATCCTCACACTTACTCACCCCCGATTTTTGTCGATCAAAAGATGATATGAATATTGCTTGTTCCATGACTGGTAACTTACTAAACATCAAGAATATAATTTTTCAATATATCTTCAAATTGATTGTAGGATAAAATACCTAATTTTCGTAAGGTGTGTGCTATTTTTGAAAACTCATTCTTAGCAGAATCATTGCCCGCTATAATAGAACCACCTAATAGCTCTAATCGATCAAGTAGATCACGTGGGTTATTATAGTATACAACACCTGCACCGATCTTCGAATACTTCTTCGATGATTTGTGGATCGGTATTTCGCTGAGCTCATTTAATTCATTAAATGTTCGTTTGGAGAGGTCACTATACTGCTTCTTACTATTGAAGCGCTTCGTTAGTAGGTCGATTGTGTCAAAATCAACTCGTTTGTCATACACCTTTTCATCGCCCTTATGAGCCACCAAATTAAGATGTTCCATAAGTCGAGGCACATCGATCATTAATTTACCATACTGACCAGATGGTGTTATTTTGTATGCGTTTCGTTTAGGTTGGGTATACTGTATACCCTTACCTCTTTTGGAGTGTAGAGTTTGTGATCCTTCCTCGATCACACCCACCCGCTTTCGGTATTTAGAGATAGCATCAATCTCTCGGCTATATTCATCTAGCGCAAGACGATTGATCGATCGAGTCTTCTTACTCTTAGATATAGCACCTTTTCTCCGACCAAGATATTGATTAATTTTACCAGAATTATCAAGAATCTTTTTGACGTAACTACCATCCTTCATATTCTCAAGGAAAACATCGCTTGGTAGTGGTAGGTCATACTTTTCGAGAATGTGCAACTCATCATCGCTAAATCCCTTATTAAGATCGACAAGATCAGTAGGAGTATCAGTACCTCTCGGGGTATCGTGAAGAGCTGGTGTTGGGGGTGGAGGTAGTGCTCTAGCGTTAACGTTATCGCTTTGTGCTATCCCTCTTTGAGTAACAAACTCTTCGCGCAAATCGCTGATCTCTTCTATCTCCTTTTCGAGCTTATCAATGATTGGCTTGTAAACCTCGACTTGTTTCTCATATTTCTCCTGCTCAGAATCCCTCTCCTGTTTGATTGTCTCTCGAACAACATCTATTATCTTACCAGATTCGATTTTAGGAATTAACAAGCGTTTTACGCGGGTGATGTCCATATTAAACCTTCAGTAAGCTAAAAAAATTATATCAACTTATATTAATACTAAGAGAAAATTATACAAAAATTATTTCACCTCTTATAATATCAAGCGATGGACATACCGAATTATGACACAAGAGAGGATGCTGAGACAGCTTATAAACAACTTCATAGCTTTATGCCTAGAGACAACTTTAGGATGCTGATCGCAGGACCCTCTAATTGCGGTAAGACCAACACTTTGATGCATATAATACAAGAACCGTTGGTCTGCTATGATAAGATCTTCTTATACGCCAAAAACCTCGAGCAAGCGAAGTATCAAAACCTCTTCAAAAGATTCAATGAGATTAGTCAACATGTGGGATATAATGTTATCGATCGTAGTAACGATGAGATAATACCAGTTAGTGATATGGATAACGAAACTCAGAAGTTAGTGATTTTTGATGACTTCGTAAATGAAAAGAATCAAAAACCGCTGATTGACTACTTCCTTCTAGGAAGGCATAAGAATTGTTCTGTGATCTACCTCAGTCAAAGCTTCTACAAAACCCCGAAAGATATTCGATTAAATTGTAGTCACTTCTGCATCTATGA
>JAOEHV020442069.1:8414-23280 GCA_025447995.2 Isaurus tuberculatus | reverse complement strand
AGCCAACATTAAAATGCCAATTTAGTGTACGACCGTGAGATCTCTTGCATATTAATGAAGTGTCAAAACGCTTGTACACGCGTATAGGCCGCAACCCTAATTTAGGTCCTATTTTTCTGGGAAAAAAGTGCGGCCTATCCGCAGGTAAATACTGTATATATTAAGTATTTTGGAGAGATAACTAGGTGATCAAGTACATAACATTATGTTGAACTCATGAACATTCATATCAGTATGAGTTAATTGATAACCAAAATTGAGTCAACCAATCAGAATGCCAAAAATGCCAGATCTGAGGTTGAAAGTTTAATAATTAAAAAGTTTTATTCTGTTTTTATCCAGGCTTGGAGGACCTGATCCACTTGACTTTATCAGTATGTACAGTAATGCAGGCAGTCCCATGGAGGGAATTCCACCTCATTGGCACTACATATCCTCAGGATTATCAGATCTACATGGGGATGGCCGTGTTCACCAGTAAGCGTTAAGGCACAATATACTAATGAATAATCAATATTAATGAAAATGGATAATTTCATTAATGAGGTCTCTTCTCAGGTTTTCCGCTTCTCAGTTTTCTTAACCCTTTCGCTACCAAGTCTGTATATATACGTCCTCAGTTCCGTCGCGCAATGACCCAGGATGTATATTTAGTCCTCAAAACAAACACTTCACCCAGTGCCAGGTCGCTTGAATAAAATCAGGCCATATACTCTGGTGGCTGAGAAAATCCAAGATGGCCACCGGTTTCCTGGTGGTAAAGACCCTGGTAGGGAAGGGGTTAACAATAAGTCTTGGTTGCCTCAAAAAGAACAAGAAATTTTTCATAAAATTGGGTCTTCAAGATTTTTTTTTTTCAACGTAATAATGACTTTATTTAGGTCTCAAGTCGTCCTAGCCGGCCACAAAGGCCTACTGATTGGGGACACCATCTTTACCACTCAAAGGTGGATGGAGACTTTTCACATGACAGACAAATACACACACATAAACACAAAAGTCTCTGAGGGCCTACGGTTTAACGTCCTTATCCGAGAAGACACGAAAGTCTAACCATTTGCAGATGTTAGAGCAAAGGCAGCACCTTCTCCTTAATTATTTTAAGACCTTAAGTGTTGGTCCGGCCGGGAATCGAACCCGAGCCTCCCGCTCGATGGACTGGCACCTTACCAACTAGACTAATCAGGTGGCGTAGTCTCCAGCTTCTTTTGTTTATGAAAGGAGTGAGAATAATGAACCATATTATAGAAAGACTGAGAGTCTTCTTATGGCGACTTAATTTTTCACAGGTTTCTCAAATATGAACCATTTTTACTGACTACTCTATTACTGAGGACCTCTTAAGTCTGAATGTTTTCACAACACATTGTGAAAATATATTTATTAACTTAGTGTTAAGTTTATGTCTCAATGAAATGCATTGAATAATAATTTTGATTTAATTGTTGCCAAGATACACTGGGCGGAAGGAAGGGCCAAGTGGCTTTGGGTTTGAGTTAACGTTTCGTCTTAAAAAACAAGCAGGTGAAACATTTCCTCCTATGTGGCCAGCAGAACTTATGGAAGCATTGGGAAAATATGTCTTCCAGACCGGTGAGTAAAATGGTAGCAGAATAGGTTATTAATTAAAACAAGATGTGATGATTTGGTACTCTGCAATGGTGTTACAACAGGCTAGATGTATTGAAGCCATTACAGATTCATAGTAAGATTTGCTATTGTCTCTGATCAAGACTGATGACCAGTTTGAATACTTAAAAAATTCAGTTGTTAGGAGCATTTATTTCTATGTATTTTATGCTAAGAAGTGTGATAAAATTAGGTCAGATTTATTTTCATTTTAAGTCAACATGTTTGGGCAAATTGAAATGGAGAATTTTAATTTTGGGCCAATGTACTTCATGTTAAACAGCCAGATATATTTTCTGTTGTTGCTTTTGGGGTGCAGTGTGGGTGGTGCAGTTGGAAAAATCTCTGCCTTTCTACCACAAGATCCCAGGTTTGATTCCTAGCTCTGCTCAATTTTGAATATTTGTGTGACCTTCTTTTCTTCCAAAGCTTACTCAGCTTTCCATCTTCATGGGGTCAATAAATGAGTACCAACTTCAGCTGGGAGCTAACCAATGATGGATTGGTATCCCTCCCAGGGAAAGTTAAAGACTTTCATCTGCTTAGCACTGCAGAAATGAGAGATAAGCATTGGCTCCATGGGCCACTAGGCTCGTAAAAAGATTTAGCTAGCTTTTAGTTGATTTTGGGGAGAACAAAGACCTCTTAATGAGTGCCTGCAGAGGAACCCTCAAAGTCACATTGAGATTGATAAATCTCAGATTTTTTTTGAAGCCCAGGATTCAGATCTCTGTATTTAATCTCATTAATACCTTTCTGGTACTGCAACAGTAAACACCCATATATACAACTATTTTACAATTTTGCAAGAAAAGTGTTTACTGTAGATAACTTTTTAATAGATAATTTCAGGGTTTTCTTCTTAACTCATTGCTTCTTATACCCAGTAATTTAGCAAATACCAACCTGACTTCCAAAAAATAATGATTTTGTAATTTATTTTCCCTTTAGAAAATTCCCTTTGTTCTGGGGATCATATATCATGGCGTCTACCTCTCGATTTTACTCAGTCACGAAGGGAACAGGGATACAGTAAGAGTTGTTCACATATTCAACACATGCTGATGTGGAGTGATCCTCAGTTACCCCCTCTAAGTACAGTATTAGGCACTGTTCAGTTTGTTCAGGTAAGTATAATTAACCCTTTAAGACTGAAACACGACAAATGACATGTTGGCAAAGTCTCCCAACTGAGTTCCATACTTTCTATATAAGCAGTTTGGGAGAATTTGACTTTTTTCAACTTCCACAGCTTGTTCCATTCGATCAATTACAAGTTTCTCATTACCAGTTATACTATTTTGTTTGAGTTATGTAAGGAGAAGTTAGATGCTGATAAATTACCTGGGGCTGAAAGGATTAAAAATAGAAAATAGTGCCACCAGTTAATTAGTATGTATTGAATATTCTATAAACTATAAGGAATATAAAAGCTCCTTCCCAAATACTTTGATTCATGAACTCGGTAAGTGGCTTAAATAATTTTGTTGTTCAATTTTTTTTTGATAACTAAGAAGCATTTTCAATTTGTTCTTTTCCTAGCATATTACCCAAGGTGAAGAAGGGGAACAGATGTTACTTTGAGATGTAGCATCATTACTAAAAATTAATATTTTGACGAAAGTGTATGACTCTGTGCAGTAATTTGGGTTTCCGTTATTCTTCACATTGTTTGTGTATAATCCATCTAAATTACACTAATTTTCATGACTTTCCAAGACCCTTATCAAAATTCCATGACTTTCCAGGCCTGGAAAATGATATAATTCTAAAATTCCATGACTTTCGAGGTTTTCAATGACCTGTGCAAACCCTGTTATGTAACTCACTGAAGAGTTATAATTATTTTACACAGATTGTTGGTGTGACTGCTGAAGAACTGCAAGCTGCACAACACTGGAATGGTCTTTCTGTGTTGGAACTCATCAAGGAAATTCCACAGTACGGATTTTAACTTATCATACAATATTTTAAAAACTTACAGACAACCTTTTCCAGAACTTTTAGTTATGAGTTATTCGTGGAAATTAAAACACAAAGTGACTTTGTTTTCTAGAAAAAGTTTTATTTAAAAGTAGAATATCAGGCTGATAATAATAATAACAATAATAATAGGTAAACATAATAATGTGGCACTATTACAATACCCAATGGCAACTGTCAGTGAACTTTGAAAGGTATGTTAAACCCCCTTCAGATGGAAGTGAGTTAGAAGTCAGTGACACAGAAGACAGTACAGATGGGCATGGAAGGACGCTGGGTAGCAATGATGTATTTCCGGAAAAAAACAAAATACTTGAAAAAAGACCCTTGAAAAATGTTGTTACCTGCTCTCATTGATAATAAACTAGATTAAATAACAATTTAATGGTCATAGTAAAAGTGAGTTTGGAAGAGGTACAAAAAGGACACCAATACTGGATTAGCAAGGATGTGGAAGAAGGTAATTTTACTGAAGGGATATTAAGCAGAGAGATTTATGAGAAACTTGTTGACAACAGCCACTTGCCTTCACTGACAAGAAACCACACTAAATCACCTTGTTTGTGCTCAAAATGAAATCTTGGTAACAATACTTATGATACTAATATTTAATAAATTAGTAATACAATTGTTATTAATAAAACTAAAAGAGATTTTATGCCAATAACCAAATTAGTACAACTGTATTTACCTAGCTGCTTTTCTCAGTGCAGGAGGACCTTGGCTAGTGACAGATTTGGACAGGGAAGAATCCATCTTTGAAATCAAACCTTCACTTCAGGTAGTCATGATTTAATCAACACTAGGTTTTAATTAAGTTGGTGGTTTTATTATAAATTTGGTGCTTATGTTAGGTCATTTGATAAACAATTATATAGTAAGAGTATTTTTTGACCTTTCTTTGAACTTGCCAAACTAAATAAGATAATTTTATTAATTTGTCAAATCATGGGATAAAGAACGATCTGGGCGAGTTGATTAAATGTTTTTAAAT
The DNA here is from genome assembly GCA_025447995.2 of Isaurus tuberculatus. Lineage (NCBI taxonomy): Eukaryota > Metazoa > Cnidaria > Anthozoa > Zoantharia > Zoanthidae > Isaurus > Isaurus tuberculatus. Next base: position 18,674 of record JAOEHV020442069.1, on the reverse strand, counting down.
CACAAAAATTAATGACATCCATTCAACAAAACTAGAAAAAAGTGCTGGCTGTAAAGATCCCTTGTTATTTTTTTGTGTTTAAGCAAGTTGTTAAGAATGGCATTGAGAAGGAGGGATCAAATCTTAGTGGAGTAAGTAGCAAGTGCTGGTGGGAAGAATTTGCACCCTCCGAACAACACAACTCAGAATCTGCTCCAAACCAGGAAAGTCTAACAAAAGATGTTGGAACTCGTTTCCCAGTTCTACCACCAATCGGCTTGGGCTCTCCAACTCGAGGCAGGGAAATCCCCAGTGATCGGCAGTCATCTTGTAGTAGTGTTAATAGTGAGATCGTTAGAACAAGAACTTTACGAGGGGCTCATTTACGGCTTACTTTGGAGGCTGCTGAATTGCTACCTCTGGCAATTAGGTGTGTGTTAAACTCTTCTAAAAATATAGTTATAATGTTATATTATTTATTAATATGCCCCAGGCAAAAACTAACTTTTGGCAGAGAATTAAAGGTAATAAATAAAAATATTTTTTTATAACAGCATGTTAGAAAATTCAGAGTGGATAATTGCAAAGGAAAAGTTGACTTGTTCTGGGACTCTCACCCTCTAGTGTATTTAACTAGTCATAAATAATTTGTCATTGATTAATTAGCTATGGATAACTGGGAATCGATTAGCACAATGAAGTGTCATCCAAAGACTCTCACTTGCTATAGTAGACAACCTAGAATGGATTGGTATAAGTTGAGGACGAGTCATTCATAGACGCTCATTGCTAGGGGATAACCCAGAATAATTTAGTATTAATAAGATTTAGGAAGAGTGATCCATAGGTGCTCATTTGCTGGGATATAACCTAGAATTGTTTAGTGTAACATTGAGGAGGAGGCATCTACAGACATTCATATTGTAAGGATAAGCTAGCACTGTTTAGTGTAACATCCAGGAAGAGTCATTCAATCCATAGACTTTTTATTTGTGAGGGGATGACTTAGAATGGATTTAGTGTAAGCTTGAGAAAGAGTAGTCCTAGAGGATAATTTAATTTGCTAGTAACTTGGGATGGATCATTTAAACATTCAGGGAGAGGCATCCATTGGTGCTACTTTGCCAGACTCATCTACCAAAACCCTTACCTTTCTAGAACTATATTTCAAAACCTGGAAAAACCCATACCAGATTACTGCTGAAAAAAGTACTTTAAAGAAGCAAAATTTTTCTACTGATTTTAATGCAGTTAAAGGATGAGTTTTATGGAATCTACAAGTAAAAGTCTTAATTAATGTACGTCCATTTAACATCAAGCAGGTTACTGACATTTTTAATGCTAGCAACTAGATATTTCAAGTTGTTCAGTATACCTTTTCATACAGTATCAACTAGGTAAGAGAAAATGCTGGTTATAAGTTTACAGTATCATTCCATCCATGTGCATTGCAGGGGTCGCTTGCAACATGGTCGCCATTTTACATTTAACAGTTCAGTAAGTGATATTGCCATAACGCTAGTGACTACCAAGATAGTAGGTGCAATTGCTGACAGAGATCACGTGTTTGCTGCTTGTGGTCCTTGGTTACAAGTAAGTGTATCATCATCTTCTACCCTCATGCATGTCAATCAGTGAATGAGAAGGACAAATATTCAGAAAGTAAAAAATAAATTTGCTACTTTGACCAGGAAAGTACTGTTATAGCATATCAAAAAGAAAATGTTCCATGTAATTACTATGTAGTTATATAAATTATGTAGTCTAATAATAATGTTATAACTGCAGTATTACTGCACGTCTTCCAATGAAGTCAACATTTAGGTTAGACCTCTTAAAACAGCCAGATTATGTTAGCTCATGAAGACATTGGGTGAAGGAAAAAAACTTTGAAAACAGATTGACACCAGTAAATAACAGTCCACGTGTGAAGTCTATTATTAAAACCTTACCAGATTAATGAGTCAGCTACAAAATCTGACTCCTTTGACTTTGATGGTTTTGCAGACTTTTCAATAAAAATCTGCTCTTCACTGGTTGAAACTTGATAAAAAAAAATGATAAAGTTAAATCCTTATATGAGGCTAGCTTGGCCCATGAAAAAAAATGATAACAGTGCTGAATTTATTGCTGCAGCAGTAATTTTTAACAGGAGTTAGAGTTTCAAATAAGATGGATGGTGATTTCAAGTTAAACAGCCTATAAAGATTTTTGTCTGCTACCTCTTTTTGTACACAATAGGCTCTTTGCAGCTAGCGGTCACATGACACAAAATACGCCAAACTGGAATGCAAAGGAATGTGGCAGACTCCAAAACAAAACACAATTAACTAGAAAAGTGTGATTTTTCTTTTTTAAAATTTCCCAGTGGAGTCTGGCACATTCTTTTGCATTCCAATTTGGCGTATTTTGTACCATGTGATCTCTAGCTGCAAAGGGCCTATTTTATTGAGTGAATTGACAAAAGATAGTCAAAGTTAGTTTACAAGTCTAAACACAACATTGGTTTTAACAATGTAAACACTTGTTTATTTTAAAGAATCTTTCCATGTGAACAAAGCCAAAACCCTAAAAATTTTAAATGAAAAGTCAATTTTCTGAACATGCAATAACCAATTGACTTTACAATTTACTAACAAGCCAAATTTGACTCCAGTATTTCTAAATCTTTTTGCAGGTCCTCATTACAGAAGATTTTTATAAGAGACTTGATGCCGACTTGAACTGTCTTGCAAGGCCCCATGAGGTACTTGTGTCAATCAAGTTAATTGTACTAAGTTTTAACTTTACTGCTGTTCAGTAATATGCAGTACATTATTGTCTCTTTCAATATCACTTCCCCCCCCCCTGGTGTCATCTTTCTCCCACAGGTTAATTTATGTATTTATTGATCAATTATGGGGATGTATTCTGTTTTGTAAAATTGTCTAATTTAAAGTTGTCCAGAGGAGGACTGATGTCAGCGACAGTTTCTGATGTTTCACTCACTATTGTGAGGTAATTGTCATAGAAAAAAGAAAATTGTTTCAGCTGAATATTTTTATATATAGGCTTGTGCCTTTGTTTACTCCTTAGTTTTAGTTTCGTTTAAGCAGACATATCAAATACTCGAGACAGTGTTTCATCAGATTTCCAAACATCTTGAATTTCATCAAAATACTGCACTGTGCGTCATATTTTCAACTGTCTTCTCAGTGTTCAGAAATGTGATGAAACACTGTCTCTTGTGTTTGATATATTACTTGAAATGCCAACAATCTGCTCAAATTGCTAATAAGTTTCATTTTTTTTACATCTGCAGCTGGATCTGCCTAAAGAATTCAACTGGCCCAGTTATGGTCTCATGATAACTGTTGTACCCAATGAGTAATAAGATAGTTAGTATACCTCAGACAAAATTAATAATATATTCAAGCATGTTCAGATATTTTGGGGTCAAAATACCAGCTTGCAATTGATGTGAAATTAAAGTGAAGACAGTCACCAATTCCCCACCAATGTTTCACAAGTTGCAAAATTAATGAAGTTTTAGTCCCATAATAATGAGTAACGAGATTTAAATTTTCATTTTTCTATTTTCTTGTTATTTTGAGGGTTCACGCAAACTGTGGAAGACAGGTTAAAAAAAGTGTTGAAAACAATAATTAGTCTAGAAAGAAAACTACTTTTTGAAAAATGTTCAGGCTTTCTATTTTTGGGTTTTAGCATAAAACCGACTGTATGTTGCTACTTTAATAACTAACAAATTATTTTTATAATCAATCTCTGAATTTAACAGCAAATTCCAGGCTATCAACTTCCATTTATCTCAAAATAACAAAAGTTTTCATTTTAGAACACATATTAAATACAATTTGTATCTTGAAAATAAATAATTATTTTTTTGGTGAAAAACAATTTACAGTCAAATAGTTACAGCTCAAGTGTCACTGATGGGAAAAATATATGGAATGTGTAATATGGAATCAAGCCTTTATTTTGATCTTGTGTAATAGCTACTTGGTCAGACTCTTTTCAATGGCAGAAGTTTGATTAACGCTAAGCCTGGTAGAGGTACAACTTTTACTCACAAAGTAAGGTTTGACAGTCATCTTTGTGTGCACAAATTAACTAAAAATTCACAAATAAATAAAATAGATATTATTTAGCAATAATATTAAAAGTTATAGAATAAACCAATAGTTTTTAACAGTTTTAGTAAAATTATGCAGATGTTTATGGAAAGAATTATTTTCAATGAGAAGACACCTTTAAAAATGCATCAAATTTTATTTAGTTACAAGCTGCAAGATATGGTTGTAAATTGCACAGTATTTACAAGAAAACAATACAATTAATATATAAAGTATTTTTTTACTACATAAATAAAAAGCAAATGAAAAACCAGAATTGAACCAGGTTATGTTTCTAAGCAAGACTCAGTATTGGAAGATATACTACAACAAAAGTAGGGGGGTGGGTGGGGGTTTAGTGTACTATGGGTCTTCATTTTCTCTGATGAATAAAATTATGTAACTGGTATCCATGGTGATCAAGTCCCCATTATAGAGAAAATCATGGCTAGGGGCCAATCATTCCGGAGGAAAAAAAAAAAAAATTAGCTGATGAATGTATATAGTGGTAGTTAAATCTTTTTTCTACAAATAACAATGTAAGTTATGAACTCAAGTTAAGATCACACTAAAAATATAATTATTATTCATATTCTGTCAATTCCTTTCCAAAGCATTTCAATGTTGGAAGTCTTCATTCTTAAAATGGTCAATAGGAATATAATGCCATTGATGTATCTTGATGTTTTATAACATGGTTTGTGAAATATCTAAAGGTATTCTTGTCTGAAGGCTCACTGTAATACACAGAAAGAACTTCTGGTCTGAGTAGGTGTTGCTCGTGCTGGTATTTCATGGTTACCATACTGGATAACATCAGCCTTGATAACTTTCTGTAATTATGTTAAAAAAAATAGACTGAGTTAAGATTTAAAACCTCATATTTGAGAAAACATTTTTTTTGTTTTATATCATTCAAGCAAGCAACCCATGAAAATATTAACCTAATTTGGGTTGCTTTCTATTAGGTTTATAGCAACATGTACTCAAAACAAATATGGCACTTTGTTTACTTCTGACAAATTCTTTTGAAGTTTTAGTCCATAATTATGTAAGTCTTTTAATACATGGGTAATGCTATGGTGAAGGATGTGAGATCTGAGTTGTCTCAATTACATGTTTTGGCCTGCCCTCACTGCTCACTAACCATTTCGAAAGGGATTTTAAATAGATCAAGTAGTATTAAAGGCTTTGTTACTGAGCAAGTCACATTGAGCAACCATGAACCAAACAAACAACAGGGGCGTACAGATACGTTATTTTTTGCTTGAGATTTTATTTGCAATTTAATGTAAAGGATAAAATAAACCATAAGTTACCTGATGTTGCTCCATTTCATTTTTGGTAAGTCTAATACCAAGTACATCGGCAGCAACTTTTTGAAAACACAGACTGATCTGTGAAACAGCAAATGTAATAAAAATTAAGACTGTTGGAAGTTTGTTTGGTAATGAATGTACTTTTCGTCAAATGTAAGAAAAAAAAACTGTTGAGTGGCCAAGAATAATTAGAATATATGAAACCCCACAATCTTAATGTCCATTATAAGTATATTAAGCAAGACTGTGATGTGCTTTTTGACTTTGACTACCAAAAGCACAAACATTTCCCTTTTTATTGTTGTTCACGTATTAAACACCTATGTATCATTGTGCTGCATGAATAGTCTTTCTAAAAGACACATTAAATTTTTAAAGAACTGAAATCAAAAAAGTTAATTTCCAAAAAAAAAAATTTCTCAGCTCAAAAGGGGGAGGAGATATGGGCCCCTGTGCTTGAGATTTTAGTTATAAATTTTGCAATTGTGTAATAAAAAAAGCATTTACACAAGATATGCATTGTTTGCTCTTAATTCATAATAGGATGCTGGAGACTAACAAAATTAGAGCAAAAATTGTGCAATGCTGCATGATTAATTTTGTGATCACATAATGTTCTACAAAATCCTGAAAACAAAGCTTTTCGTAAAGATTTAACCACAATGCCAGGAATTTGTCAAGTCTATATTTTCTCACCTGATCGCCAGTTTTTGAAGAAACAAAATGACTGCAGACAAAAAGAATTTTGTTTTTAGTTTTATAATAGACTATTTTTAGTGAGAGTTAACAACAAGTGCCCAAATTTAGGAAGATCGCGACTACCTTGACATTCCATTCTCTTGTGAAAAGCGACCATGTTTATCAGGTTTAATTACTCGCATGTGTTCTAAATCCACTGCAAGAAAAAACAACAAATAAAACCAAATATAACTCAGTTTGCAAACTGGTGCAGTTTATACTTGTACAAATCCTGCACTTCTTAATTGCTTATGGTCTGCTAGTAGAAGTTTTCAAGTGGCCAAACATGTTTTTCGTCCATATAAATTACATGTCGAACAATTGGTGTTGTATTAGTTATAATAAATAATTAATACAAAGTAAAAACTTACTCTTGTTTGCGACAAGTGCTATATGTGGCATTCTAGATCCATCTTTGCTACAAACTTTCTTCACCATTTCCAACCAATCTTCCAGATTGTCAAAACTGCTTTGATTTGTGATGTCATATACAAGTAACACAGCCTGTTATGTGAAAAAAAGAGAAAAGTGATACATTTATTTTGTGCCTTTTCCATATGGATTTGCTCAAAGGTGCATGCAATAATCAGTTTACCCCCAGCAGACCTAAAACACATATAGGCGCCTCTGGCAGCTGCTTTAATGCAGTCCATATATGCTGGTACTCAGTGATTTACCTACCTCAGAAGGATGGAAAGCTGAGTGGGCTTTAGCAGGAAAGTTGAACCCGGGACCTTAGGGCTGGGAGGCAGAGACCACCAACCAGGTAAGAATGATTTAATGATTACAATGTAGTTTTGTATACCATTTTCTCTACTTTGAATACTACCTTGAGTATTATTACTCTTATCTACTATTACTACAATATTATATGGGTTATAATCCCTATAAAGCTTACCTTTTTAAGGTTGACTATGTAAAAACTCACATTGATAAATACTACATTTATATAAGACAGTAAGACTATAAACAAAAAAAATCCACTCACATGTGCACCATAAATGTATTTGTCCAACATCTTCCCACCAAGGGATTGGCCACCAATATCCCACACTTGAAGGGTGACATGAACATTCCCTGTATAATGTTGAGGAAATGTGTGTTTATAAATGTGGGTGTGTATTATCTTTAATAAGTGTATTATACTCTGATAGAATTTGTACATACATATGTCTGTTATCTTACCTAGCAATAGCAACCCATTTTTATATAGCTTCTAAGTTATTTATTAGGGCTATTACCTTTTCTAATTTAAAATTAAATTAATATATACTGTAAACCATTTATTTTCATCAAAGATACAAATAAAAATTGTTGTTGTGATCTAAAAGTTAAATTTTTCTTAATTTGAAACAGTCTACTAAGATTTCCCTTCTTTTAATTATTGTAACTATGTTTAAGTTTGTGCCTAGTGTGAACAAACAGAAACTGGCAAAGTTGCTTGTAATTGTTTTTGGTAGATAATTAGCAAAAACAAAACCTTCGATCCACATTAAATTTACCGGGAAGAACAATTCTCTTCAGGAAGAAATCCAAACCAAGTGTTTGCTTATATGATCTGTCAAAATTTTCCTGCGCATATCTCGTCGATATTGATGTCTGAAACGAAATTCTAACGTTAGATAAGAAAACAAAACTTAATAATCTGTTTTGATAAATTAAAGTTTTTAAAATGCTCAAAAATTTTGTTGTAGAAACACAAACTCAAAGTATAAGTTATTCACTGTACTAAGAACTTACTTTTCCCGCAGTGCCGTCTCCTAACAACACAACTTTAAGTTGATGATCCGTCGCCGACTCATCTTCGGAGTCAGACATTTTAAGGCTTCGAAACCCCAACTTCATTAAACCTAAATCATCGTTCTAATCTATTACTCTATAGAAACCGCCATCTTGTTTTCTAGCGATAAGTTTGTTTGCGTGACGTCACACAGCAACCGCACAAGCGATCAAAAACTGCGGGCTCAGGTACTAAGCAGCCGCGCTTTGTTATGTTTTATGAAAATTCGAATAATTGTGGATTTAGAATATCTCAGGAAATGACCTTTCATGCTTCTTAGAATGTTAAAAATTATTAATCAGGGATGCAAGTTTCTAGGAAGTCCATGTACTTGTAGTGAGTCGTTGCAGTACCGCTTTATACAGCGATTTCGTTCAGTTGCAGTAGCTACGAACAGTTGGTGCAGTTTTCCCTCTCGACGTACTTCTTCATCTAGTACTGGGCCGGATGTTGAGCTGACAAGTGTAAGATACCCAGATCTGAAGAGAGGAAATTTTGCCAAGGTTTTTCAATATTGTGTCTTTGGCTTTTACGTATTTATGCTCAAATAGTTGTTACGGCGATGATTAAACATTTTAACCAAGTACAACAACATAACAAGCTTTATTTGTTTCAGCCTAAAATTGATTTAAATCACGTGTTGTTATTATGTGTTTGAATTGCTATAAGGATGTAAAAAATTCGAGTATCACACAGTTGAGTGCAGTTCTGCAGTTACTCCTAAGTTCTAGCATCAGTTTCTTTATATATCACGTGTAATATAATAATATTTACTCACAACAGGTATCATTTAACTTTATAGTAGAACTTAGTGTATCAGTTGACGTACCCTACACGGCTTGCGAATAAAGTTGAGAATCTATTACTATCACCGTCTGAATATTTATACAAGTTACACACTTATTACAGTTACTACTACTTCTCAAAGGCCTTAATTTTAAAATTTTATTTTTTTCATCCCCAAATGATATTTATGTGTTGGCAGGTAAAAGACGAGGATGTTAGAATATTTGAAAGTATATTACCAGGTAGAGTTGTAACAGATCCTGAAGATATTGCTTCCAGCAACACTGATTGGACAAGATTTTATAGGTAAAGTGTCTGTATGACATTTCAAGATTTATATTTCTCTTGTAATGAAATGAATTGAATAGAGAGAGAAATATGTTTCTATATGTGAATAAGAGACCTGGGTACTAGTATGGTATTATATAACTTTTTATATAGAGAGAGCTATCGAAGCACGAGACCTTCAGTGTGGTCTATAAGCTTGTTATATGTTTAGATTGCTAAAATTTTATATAATTTTGTGTATGTTAGGCATCTACATGTACCTGAATATTGTTGAATTAAACATGTGTGAGCCTTACGGGTCTTGGATCTGATTAGGCAGTCAATTGTTGTTTAATGACTCGAGTGAACTAGAGGAATTAACCTTTCTTCATGATGCTCTGATAAAGAGCTAAAGCTCAAAACGTCAGCTTCTTGTATACTCTATTTGCAGTGATGATCTGAAGACATTTCAACATAGAGTTGATAAAATGCTAGGATTTTATCATAAGTTGCTTGAAGTTTTAATTAATTGTTATTGTATTTCATTCCTGTGGTGTTTGCCAAAAATATGAGTCACGTACTTCTGTAATATGTGCATGGTCTTCTTGGAAATGAAGGAAAGTATACTTTCCAAGAATGAAGTATAATTACACACTTAAATTTAAATGTGGTGATTCAGGATAATCTGTGGCAGTTGTTTTGGTGCTTCAGCTGCTTTTCCTAATTTTTTTTAATTTTGCATGTGCCAACATTAGACCTCATTTTCTTAACTGATTGTTAGAGCCTCCACTACTCATGACACAGAGTTTGTAATAGCAAGAGAAACATTGGTTTTCATTCCAATATTCTACCTTCTCAAACATGTTGCATTGGATTGCAGAGGGCAGAGTCAGGTGCTATTAAAACCAAAGACAACTGAGGAGGTTTCCAGAATACTTACCCATTGTAACTCAAGGAGGTTAAATTGTCACCTTTATCACAGTTTTTAGTTACAGAAACTATAAAAAAAATTATTTCCTTAGAAGGAGAAGGTTGTCCTTAGAGGTTGTTGGATTTAACAGGGTTGTCTTTGTTTGAAAAAGTGGTCTCTATGAATTGTCAGATCAGAGTGGGTTGTCTGTAGAAGTTGTTGGATCAGAGAGGGTTGTCTTTACAAGTTCTTTAATCTGACAAGGTTGCTTGTATGAGCTGTTGGATCAGATTCAGGGTTGTCCATAAAAATTCAGTTGTCAGATCAGAGAGGGTTGTCTTTACAGGGTCTAATTGATTGGACAAGGTT
>JAOEHV020441966.1:0-10316 GCA_025447995.2 Isaurus tuberculatus | reverse complement strand
CCCCCCCCCCCCCCCCCCCCCCCCCCCCCCGCGTTCTTAACCTCGTTTACAATTAACGTGAACAACGGGAAAAACCGCTGTTGTTCTTTCGAAAGTCTACATGTTATATAAATTATGATAGTCTGATACTAAACTGAGGTCGTAAAACTCGTATGCTTAAAGGACTATGGCTATTTTGTGTGACCATTTTTGATTCTAGCTATCTGTTCTACTAAGTACAATATTATAATCACGCAAATTTTTATGATAATCTAAAACACATACACTTCAACCCATTCTGAACGGATTGACTTAACAGTCCGGGGGGGGGGACTCCCATATATCGTAGGGCGGGGATGATCGTCGGAAATTTTTAGAAATACCCCTAAGAGATACCAGAGTCTTACGAAGGTGGGAGTGGCAACATGAGATTTTTACCCCAAAAGATACCTGCTAAAAATGAACAAATTTATAATTTTTAAGCATTTTTAATAGTTCCAGAGACGTCAGCTTCAAACACCATCTTTTATTATTATGTAATATGTTATTATCTTAAAAAGATACCCTAAAAGATATCAGCTTAGACTTTGGTGGCCCAAAATCCTTTTAGACACCCTAAAAGATACCAGATCCCTGATTTTTACCCCTAAAAGATACGACGATTATCCCAGCCAACAGGAGTCCCCCCCCCCCCCCTTGGGCTTAATAGTATTGTAATGAAGGGGTTTTTTTGAGGAAAATTAACTCTGGTGTTCCTACAAGAAACTGGTTTTCCAACTACAACTCCAACTTCCACTTATAACCTTGACCAGAGAAAGCTGATCACAAAAAGAGGACAGAAAGCCCGCTATTTTATGAATCTTATTTTTGTAGCATTGAAAATAATCCAGTGAACGAAAGAAACCAGTCCCAACTGGTATAAATGTCTTTTATATCTGTTTTTACAAAGCAAAAGCGCATGCTAATGACACTTTTCTCTTGGCATAATATCAACTCTTAACTGTATAGATCAGGCACTAAAGATCTTAGTTTTTGTTTTATGACAACTGGCTGCACAAACTATATTGATGCAAAAAGAGTGAATGCGTTTTAATCTTAGTCTTGTCTAGGGGGGGGTAGGGTTTTCTCTTTCACACCAATTATCTCGGGGAAGAACCAACATTCCATACAATCTCTCTATGGCAAAGTTTCAACGTTCGAATGCAGCTGAGACAACTCGGGGATAGAGATAAGTCAGTCTGAAAGGTAGGGTTAACTTTAAGGGTAGGAATGCTTCATTCCGTGTGGATGTTTAGCCTGAGTTGTCTCGGGGGCTAGGGACAACTTCTCGAATGTGCGCATGTGTATTTTTCATGCGCAGTTACGAAGCCAGTGGTTCTTTGGACGGCTTGGCGTCTGATTTTTTCATGTGAAACAGCGCCAGATTTGACCCTATTCCCCGAGATAACCCTCCCCCCCCCCTCCCCGAGACAACACCGGAGTGTGTGAACAGGTCCTTAAGTGTTAAGGAAAAATTGAGATACGCACTAACAGACAAAGCAAAGTTAAACAATGAACGCTGATTGACTATCAAAAACATAAAGATAATCTAGATCTAAATCGAGATAAAACAACAACGATAACAATATTTTATACTCCAAAAGTAAAAAGAAATGCATGAGGTAAGTAAAAACAACCAACCATAAAGGCACTGACTCCCAAAAATAAAGAAAAAGCTAAACGAGTCAGGAAGCCAGGTAAAGTTATGCAAAAGGTAAAATTTATTGGAGAGTCGAAGGCTTACACACTCAGACAAAAGAAAAAGGAAAGTTATTATCCAAAGAGAAAGAAGGGAAAGCCTCAGAAACTCTTACTAATATCCCTTAAGCATTTTTTCTTTCATTTGCTTTTTGAAATTGATAATTAAGGCTAGTAGATTTTTTAGCGGCATCGATCTAATTTCAAATTTTTGTACCCTAAAGGCAAACAATTAATTTTCCATAGTTCGTTCTTGAGTTCGGTAGTTATTAGTATTATAGTTACGTATTTGATTACTGGAAGTTCAGAATCACTGTGGGACATAATTTCAGGAAGGGAAGGAGGCAGGGGGCTTAATTTCTCTCCCCCCTCCCCCATCCCCCCAATGTTTTCATTATATGTTCAAAACTTAAAAGGTCTATTTTATAAAGTTTTTCAATTGACTTAATTACAAGTATTTCGAGCAAGGTTAGTTAGCCCCCCAAATATTTAGCTCGAAATTCTGCATAGGGTCAATCCCGAGCATTAGGGAACGGGAAACACGAATTCTAACCACTCGACCATCTCACAGTTGTTTTTTCTGAACATACTGTATTTTGTCCATATATATTTTCTTGAGAATGATGTCAAGTGAACATCACAAGGTCGATGCGTTTTAGATATTTATCACTATAGAAAAATATAACAATTTATTGCCCGTTCAACGGGTGGTATGGTCAGTATCACATTGTAACGCTGTGACTTTTAAAATACCAGCAAGAGAAAAACATGGTAATTAGCTAATAACATCATAAAAAATTAAACGCATTTAAAAATAAAAAACAAAGAAAAAAATTTCACAATAAAATAATTGGCTCTTAGTTTTCCAGCTTTTGGCAAAATTTCTTCCTCAACCTTCTGATACTTATAAAGCAAAAGTGGGAAATGCCAGAGTGAATTTGTGGTAAACAAGATGATGGGACCAGTTTGTTTGGTGTTGTTAAAAGTCATTTTCTTCTCGGCAATCACATGCGTTCGTTGCTCGCGAGAGGAAGAAACCGGAAAAGTGAAGGTAAAGTATCGAAATCTTGATAAAAGTATTGATAAAAACTAAATGCTCCGTATCTCCTCACATAACTGGAGTATGGCGATATCTTAGTCTAACATAATTTATGTATTTGTTTCATTTTCTCCGCCACTGTATAAAAACTGCACTGAAAAAAATTTATAACATGTAAATATTAGTAGCATTGGGTTGTCTGACTTGATTAGTTTACAAACTATTTCAGATACCCAACACCTAAATCTCTTTTACTAGTTTTAGTATAATTATTGTGTATATATGTAATTCTTATAACTGTGGTGTAAAATAAATTTGACTTGACTTGATCATTTGAAGTTTTAGACTTTATATCAACATATCTTGAAACACGTACGCTAAAGTTTTTGGTTTGATCCTTGTTTCAAATAGACTCTAAATGTATGTTTATTGTCTCACTGTTTTGTTTTGACTTTAACTTATAAACATTCAACTTATTCCGCTATTTTGTTTTGTAAAGCTAAATCCCTTTCCGAGCCTGGTGGCCCATGGACCGGCGCTTATCTCCGGTTTCGTGTTAAGCGATAGAAACCGAAGAGAGTCTTGAGTCTCCCTTTGATAGAACACTAATCCATCGATTGCTCCCATCAGATGCTGGTACTCTTATCACCGACCGCGCAATGATGGCAAACAGTCAGATTTGGCGGAAAATAAGGTCACACGAATGTTTAAAATTTCTTCAAAGTTTAGGATCCTAGGATTAAACCTGGGAATTTGTGTTAGGAAAGGAAAGATGTTAATGACTCATGATCAGCCAGCCACACCGCCTTTTACATTGAAAAATATAGGAGAAATATTTTGGATTTCAAGTTTACGTCACTATCTTCTGTAAAATTCAAAATTGAACACACGCTTTTTTCCATAACTAAGAACCAGAGAAGACTGAAGGACCGTTTTTAAAACGAACAAAATAAATAACGGCACATAGAAAAGAAAATAGCTAACATTTCTCGTTCCTTACACGTTGCAGATGGTTGCACCAGGATACTACTCGCAAGAATGCAATGCTCACAAGCAATGCAAAGATGCAACCAAGTATTGCCACATGTTCCTTTGTGTTGATTGCCTGAAAGAGAACGTTGCTTGTACACAAAATGGTCAGTGCTGCCCAGCGTCCGAGTGCGTTTATGGCCGCTGTAAGTCTGGGGCGAGTCCTGGGTTGGCAGGTGAATATCTAAGCTAAATGTTTGAGTTTTCAAAACTTAGGTAGTACAATTATTCTTTTTCAATTATTTTTTTAAAACCACCTAATCAAAGTCATAGGAAAAGCCCTGTGAACGAGGTTAACTTTAAATTCAGAAAAAATAAAAAAATCGGCGTTGAATGTTAGAAAGACATCCCGGGGGAGAGAGGGGGGGGGGGACTCCAGTTGACAACGGGCGGGGATGATCTTCGTATCTTTTAGGGGTCAAAATCAGGGATCTGGGATCTTTTAGGGTGTCTAAAAGGATTTTGGTCCACCAAAGTCTAAGCTGATATATTTAAGGATATCTTTTTAAGATAATAACATATTACATAATAATAACAGATGGTGTTTTTAGTTGACGTCTCTGAAACTATTAAAAATGCTTAAAAATTATAAATTTGTTCATTTTTAGCAGGTATCTTTTAGGTGTAAAAATCTTATGTTGCCACGCCCACCTTCGTAATACTCCGGTATCTCTTAGGGTTATTTCTGAAAAAATCCGACGATCATCCCCGCCCTACGATATATGGGAGTCCCCCTCCCGGGAAAGACATACTCCGGATTTTATATGATTAAAAAAGCTACGAACCAGCATTAATTGTAGTTGTAATGAAAATTTTTTCATGAATCTTTTACTATTTAACTTACATTTATTCCAAAGGGACGTTCTGTGATCGCCAAAGTGATTGTAAAGACCCAGATCTGTGCTGTGTGCGCGAGCCATCAATTAACCCCGCCATATCAATCTGTAAACCTGCACTGGACGAGCATCAAACTTGTGGACCGTATAACCAGTATCGGACTGTTTATGTGGGCGGAACTGTGCAACCCGCGTGTGGCCCTTGCAAGCAGGGCTTGACGTGTAAACAAGTGGGGTAAGCAAGAACGTTTATATTGAGTAATTGATCACGACTTCTGCTTTGACGTAAAGAGGTTGTTTTTCGGTTTTAAATTATTTTTGACGGGGTTTTGTGTTCTTATAGGCTACTAACAGGCCCCCAGTCGAATATATTTAACGATCGTTGTAACTGAGTTTGTATTGAGGTTATTAGCAATGACGTTATAAAACGATCTACGATCGCACAAAGTCAGTCACAGTAATCACTCTATACTCTTATATTGCATTGATGGGTCAACTAAAATCAGCCTAGCTAGCTGTGGCCTCAGAGCTCAGTTAATAAAAATGCTAGGTAAAAAAAAAAGCAAAAACCACTCGAACTCAACTCCGCGGTTTGGCCAGAACCTGCACGCATGCGCACAACCAGCTTCACCCGAGTACCTACAATGCAAGCAACTGGAGCAACCGTGGACAGCTGTTTCGTTCTAATTAGGACTCATCAGCACGATATAGCTTTTCAGCCACGAGCAAAATAGCTACAAGGGCGAGTTCAGAGAACTGCTTTAAGGCTGAGCTAAAAATGCTGAATTTTTTCCGAAGTCTCTTACTAAGTTTTCACACATTACCGCGAAAATCGTTCATAACATCAGACATCACTACTTTTCATCAGCTATGGGAAACTATTATGTTAACAAATCGCGACTTAGCCTAAAGTTAAAATCTTTTGCCAACTTTGGAACGAGATTATGGAACTCTCTTCATCCTGACTGGCGCGCACTTACAAAAAGTCATTCAAAAAAGGAATTAGGAAATTTCTGTTTGCAGTACTCGGAGTTGAAGATGCTTATGTTGACGCTTACTCATTGATAACAGAACTGAATAATCATTACTATTGTATCCTTTAATTTTGTTTTATCCTTTATTCATTCACTTATTTTGATAATATTGTAATAATTATGTAAATTTTCTTTAGTCTGTCTATTATGTAATCCCAATGTGTATCGTTAGTTTTTATGTTATCTTATAATATCGTTTCTAGTAGGTTTATTATCATGTATGTTATTTCACTGCACGCCTCGATTAACATTGCTATAAGTGTGTAGTGTTGATTGTAAAATTCAACTGTTATTTTTGAAAATAAACTTGAACTTGAACTTTCTAGTAAGGAATTGGAAAAGTTTTTGCCAAGTTAATTACTCAGCGGGGTGGGGAGGGGGGGGTTAATTTTTGTGACTGCACTCAGACGCGGCGATATCAAATAAATTTTAAATCGTTGAATAGTTTATAACATATTTGGTCTGACGAAAAGCTAACATTCAAAACGTCAGTTTTCTACAGATAAAATTAAGCATTAGAGAAATTTTTTTATACTTTTCAGTCCTTTGATTGGTAACCAAGTCTTTTAAAATATCTGAACTATAAACAAGCTTTTGATAGGAAACTATATTTTTTAGCTACTAAACATAGGTAAAAGATGTGTGCTGGCAGATACTCAAAAATGAGAAAAAATAGGTAATTTGAAGATTGTGTGCATCTCTTATTGTTTCAGAATCTTTGGCGTTCATCAAGTTTGCTTGCCAGAAGCTAGTGCAGCGGCCGCGCCTGCACCAGCAGCCGGGCCAGCCTCAGGCTCTGCAGCCATCAAGAAAAAAAGACACTTAAAAGATTAGTTTTTGGATTGAAAATCAATACAAGTTTTCTAAACTTTGTGGTAGACAAACTTTATTTTAATGCAGACTCCTTGGATATTATGCATAAGCCGGTAGGTGACTTTGATGAACTGGTTTTAGAAACATTTAATACCAAATGAGGAAGAGATTGACCGCAAACAAGTGATAGAATGACTGAATATCCTACGTAAAAAGAAGCTTTTCAGTGAACCAACATGATTAGGAGCTCGGACGAGGTCAGAATTTGCAACCGTAGACAGCTGTTTCGTCCTTTCTTTGGTCAGTACGGTGTAGCAGAGAACAAAACACCCGGCACTAAAAGATTGAACCAATGGATACGTATTTTTTTTGTCTTTATTTGCTAGTATCTTTTAACTGTTTTTTCGAAATTTTTTATGCTTGTGATTGTGAAAATCTTTGACTATTTACTTTTATTCTGTGTTAAGGTCAATAAATTAATTTGCTAAAGCACCAAACATAAAATGGAGAAAAACAATTACTGTGACTTAGAGCTGTAATTATGTGTTTGTAACCCTTTTCACGCAACAATAAATGAATCAATGGTTTGTTATCTTTATTCAACTCCTTTGTTATAATAATGCAACAGAGTTGTTTTTTTTTTAATTTACTTATTTACATTTATGTATGTCATTTATTTATTTTTAAACGCCTGGAGTTTTCTGAAAATTAAAAGTAACTTATCATCTTAGAGTATAATAAAGTTTTCATATGCGATTCCTAGCGAAACAGTTTTTCTTAGGATAAGAAATAATCTATTTAACATAGTGATAGAACCTCTTAGTTCCCTCAAAAGAAAAAAAAAGTTTTAAATGAAAGAAAATAACTTTAAAGAAAGATAAGAGGTAAATGAAACTTTGCTGGTTCCGTTGTTGTTTCCTTTAGGATTAAAATCTTCGTGTTTATGGTTTCAGTTGATCAAAAAGCCAATAATCAACATCGTTATGGTAAAACAACAGGTATATTTATTTTTTCCTTAAATGTATTCCACTGAATTTCGATAAGTAGTTAATAGCCAACGACACTTAAAAGTAAACCCAGAATAGATTTCAAAACAAATTGGAAGAATTATTGTAAAAGTAATTTCAATAAGTAGTTCAAGAGTAAATAGCAAAATGACGGAGTTTCGAAAGTATACCAACAGTTTTTGCAATTTTTTAGGATAATTCCCATACATGAAACTTTAAGGCTTAAACCTACAGAATGCCGTATGTCTCTGAAATCCTTGTATTCCTCCGCTTTGTCTTTACATTTTACTAAATTCTTGTTCCCGTATTCCTTTAAAATTCCAGTGTATTCCCATAAAACGCCAATATTCGTTTGAAATCTCAACATTTCCCTGTATGATATCCTTATTTCTGTTTGATTCTTGTATTCCCCGTAATCCTGTACTCCTTTATAGTTTCTGTATACCAATGAAGGGCAAATATTCCTCTGTAATCCCTGTATTGCCTTGTAATGTTCAAGTACCCAGGACCTTATTAAGTTACAGATTTATTTTCCCGTAGTCTACTCATATGTGAAATACCTACTGCAAGACCAAAGCTTTGAAAAATGAATGCATTTTCATTGCATCGGTCCTCAACGTTTAGGTGACGGTTTGACAAACGAGAATACTGAATTACAAAAGTTACATAATGTGACCAATAAGGCATCCAGACTGAGAGAATTCTGCATTTAAAAGTTAAGATTTTCAGTTATACATCACTTTCTTTTCTTTTCATCCTCTTTTTGACAGATTTCGTGTACTCCAAATATTCTGCAAAATATGACAACGAGAAAGACAAGTCACTAAAATTGATAACAAGAATTAATTCTCTAGTTAGGTACCCATGACCTAGATCTCTAGTTGAACCTTATTTTGAATCCTCAGTAGACAGGGAAAATAGCTGATGTTTCAAATTTAATTATAATTCTGTTGTTATTCCTACAATTAACTCCTTCATTTTTTGTTAATCTTACAAGAGCCTATAGATCGAAACAATAGCTTCTCATAAATTTCACGGCGCTCAATGCAAATATTTGATTAAAAACATCAAACAAACTGCGGTAAAAAAAAAAACATTATAGAACAACGTATTTTGTAGATTTTATGAATTTAAGAATTTCAGATCTTACCCAACTTGTTTGCAGACGAGTCCATCCTTACACGGCCCACAAGCCTTTTGGACCTGTGCACCAATGTAAACGTTCTTGAAGAAATTAATTGGTCCGCATACCATGTTCTCCTCTAACGGAGGTTTACAGATCGAAATGTGAGGATTGATTGCTTGTTCTCTGAAAGTCAAACCAAAAACTGACATTTAAGATCTGTATGAGTTAAAATAAGCTTGACACAAGATTTCGCACAAAGACCCAGTAAGATTTAAATGTTAGGGTGTTATAGTTTCTCCTATCGAATTCGGATTATTCTCATTTTACTATTTGTTTTGCAAGAGTCCGTTACGCTTCACTTCTACAAAAGCTGCAGCATTTCCCGAAAACCAAAAATATTAGTTGCAAAGCCTCTTAATAAGTTATTCAGTTTGTAAAAACTTCACAAAGGAGAAGCTCTCAGAACATTTAAGGGATTTGTTGTTTAACTTCTGAGAGATGTTCAGGACAATAATTGAACACTTACTAGACCTATGTGACCTACACTCACCGTACACAACACGTTCCCTTGGGATCTTTACAGTCATCGTGTCTATCACAAAATGTGCCGGGCGCTCCGCCCGGGGCATCTTTCTTACATCGACCGTAAGTGCACTGGCCCGCACAACACTGACCATTCTGTGTGCAGGCTACGTTTTCTTTCAGACAGTGAACACATAAAAACATGTGACAGTATTTACCTAGAGAGAGAGATTAGATAAAATGAAGTGAGGGAAGTATTAAATCAATCTTCTCAGAGGAATAAACTTTAGACTCTATCATCTTTATTACGAGTATACAAGAACCAAGTTAAGTGATTCACTCTCTTTCTGAATTTTTCATAGCTCAGCGGATGGAGCATCATAGGGTCATGGATTTCATTCTTGTTAGGGGCTCAGAAGATTTTTCTTCTGGGAAAAAGATTAGTTTAATTCTTATTTAATTAATATAGTGCTACACTCTGCACACAGGTTTTGGTGCAGTTTAAAACACAGATACGTAAATCGGGATTGTGCGTAGCTGGCAACTCACCAAACAAAAGAAGCTTTTAATTCGGCTTCGACAAGTATAAAGATCAGAAGTGAGCCAGAGAGATTCATTTCAACTGTCGAAAGGAGTCATTTGAGAGCTGTAAATTAAAGTAACAAAAAAGAAAACAAAAAAATGAATTCAAGAAAAAACGCGGGAAAGGGAAAGCGAGACGCTAAAATATTCGACCAATCGCAACTTTTCCACTTCTTGTCACTAGTTCGAAATTTCATTGGCTTAGCACAACTTCAAAATAAAAACAAAAAGAGAAAAATTTTGAACGTTTGAATCATAACCTACGGGAGCGCTAGAGAGTTGGTATGAACGCGCACAACTTGCAAAAGCAAGACATTGAACTCTCTTAAAATCTCTTCTAGTGTTATTTTGACCCAAGCTTAACCATAGCGTGAAGGTAGATTTGCCAATTTCCTCATCTTGTACTACCTGCAACTTTGTTGTTCGGCTTTTTACTCCCAATGGCAACTAGTTGTTGAATTGCTGGAGTTTTACAAATTTTCGGGGAAGTCAGTTGAGGCCGGACAAGAATACATCACGCATTTTTCAATATTATTCTATAGGCAGGCCCGTACGCAGGAATTTTGCTGGGGGGGGGGGGGTGCGAACAAAACATTTTTGGGACCATGACGT